>BGPT01001532.1:33330-61623 GCA_003297045.1 Symbiodinium sp. clade C Y103
ACTTTTGGGGTGTCCCAAGTAAAGAAATTCATATGATTTTGTTCACTTTTGGCCGGTCCCAAGTAAAGAAATTCATGTGAAGTGGTTCACTCTTGGCCCGTCCCAAGTAAAGAAATTCATATGAAGTGGTTCACTTTTGACGCGTCCCAAGTAGAGAAATTCATATGAGGTCGTTCAGTTTTGACACGTCCCAAGTAAAGAAATTCATATGAAGTNCGTGTCCCAGATACAGAAATTTATTTGAAGTGGTTCACTTTTGGCGCGTGCTAAGCAAGGAAATTCACATGAAGTGGTTCACTTTTGGCGCGTCCTAAGCAAAGAAATTCATGTGAGGTGATTCATTTTTGGCGCGTCCCAAATAAAGAAATTCATATGAAGTGGTTCACTTTTGGCGCGTCCTAAGTAAAGAAATTCATATGAAGTGGTTCACTTTTGGCGCGTCCTAAGTAAAGAAATTCATGTGAGGTGGTTCAGTTTTGGCACGTCCCAAGTAAAGAAATTCATATGAAGTGGTCCACTTTTGGGGTCCCCCACGTAAAGGAATTCATATGAAATTCTGGAGTGCTTCACTTTTGTTGTTTTAGCAACCTGACCCATATTTCCTCTGGAAAGTAACTCTTCGACAGTCAATGGCATCCAGTTCTGATCAAAAATGGATTNAAAATGGATTTCAGCCCCTGGACATTTTTTTTGCCCCTCGTGAGGCAAGGGCGTTTTTCTCATTAGGGTCTAAAATTTGGCACACCTCGGAAGATGTAGCATATATAGATGTGCACCATATATGACATTAGATATGACGTAATGCTACATCCACATATGTATATTGGGATGGTTTGTGATATTTTGTGATGCATTTTGCTTTAGAGTTCACCAATGTATTGTCTCTATATCTATATCTATATCTAATATCTATATCTATATCTAATTCTAATATCTATATCTATATCTATATCTATATCTAATATCTATATCTATATCTAATATCTATATCTATATCTATATCTAATATCTATATCTATATCTAATATCTATATCTATATCTATATCTAATATCTATATCTAATATCTATATCTATATCTATATCTAATATCTATATCTATATCTATATCTATATCTAATATCTATATCTATATCTAATATCTATATCTATATCTATATCTATATCTATATCTTATATCTATATCTATATCTAATATCTATATCTATATCTATATATATATATATATTTATATTATTTGAACATGAATTACGTAGAGATGGGCAGGATCTCCCGTCCAGGACAGGGCAACAGCTGGGGCTTCGGGCTGGGCTACTGCCTGGCCACCAGCTGGGCCTGCTTCGGTTTGACAAAGGCCGAGACATCGCCGGAGGTCGTGAAGAAGGCGCCGCCACAACGGGGATGGGGGGATGAGGGGACAGGGGGGGTTGCGATGCATGTGGGAAATACCGCAGGATATGAAGATGCATGACATGTGTATCTGCCGTATATGTCTTTCTATTCCTTGTAGATCTATAAGTATAGGATGTTATTTGTGATTTGCAGTCGTGTCTTTTTGGCTGAAATCTAGGTGTATAAGCATGCGCACACACAGATATATATGATCAGATACATATACATATAATTACATACACATACATATATGAATATATTTATGTATACACTGCATGTGTGCATGCACATGTATCATACATGTGTTGTCTTGTGGAAAACTACCCCCAGCGTGTGGGAGAAAATCCACTATTTCAATGCATTGACAGACCTTTTCCTGTTACAAGCGGTGGGTTTTGATGCGACTGTTTGCTTGCCAGATTGCAGATTGTGATTTCCAGGGAAACAGAGGACAGACATTCTTCAAGCATCAACTGGATTGATTGTAGCCGTGCACGTGGGTGTTCTTTCTTGTTGGGTTTATAATTGGTTTGGCAGTCATATCCAGTACATTTTTCTGCTCAAAATCATTTTTCTGGCAGGGGATCAACAAACCCCCGACCCTGGCTGTGGTGATCCAAAGCTTTTTCCCCAGGTGTTCTCGGGCAGTGGGCACTACTGGTTTCATGACATACGCATCACACCCTTGCCCATATACAACGTTCAGGAAACCATTCCTTTTTTGATTTCAGTACCTCTTATTTCATTGTAATCCCATCCTCCTCATATAAAAAGACCTCTGCATGGGCCCCCCGAACGAGTGGATCCAACACCAAAGCAGGGGTATTTGATATTAGGGGGAAGGGAGCAATAACATCCCATTTTCTGTCTTTCCTCATCTTCCACCATATCCAGCGCATGCAGGTGGCCAAGGTTGGTATGGGAGTCTTCGCTTTGCTGGGTGTCAGCTGCATTGCCAGCTGAGCGGCGTACCCCGATGTTTTCTTGGTCACAGATGCCTTTGTTTACGCACATGCATATGTACAAAGGTATGTGTAGACATAATTGACCACAAGTGCATATCTTATCTACATACTATATACTTGTACCTGCACCTGCGTGTTCACGCATGTGCATGAGAAACCCATTGCCGAAAGTGAACATCATCATCCAAACACATGTTTTGCCGACACGGAAGATTTCAAGGGGACATGATTTTCCAATCGCTGGCGTTTGTTGCGGAGTACAGCTTGTCCCACAGACCCGTTGGCCGGTGGGTGCCCACAAAAGTGGATGGTTTTAATCAGAAATGATCACGGCTTCAAGTTTGTAACATCCCTCACTGGAAATAAGGCTAAATGTGCATATGGCGGCTAGAGGTCAAAACTCTGGTACCTTGGTGTTCACCCCGAAACTGTTGATAAATTGGTTTTCATCCCCCAAATGCTATCATTGGTTTTGATCCATAGCCTAGGCCTTTGTTTGATCCCTTCCAGTTTTTGTTTGGCCCTGTCAATGCAGCCAATCTGTGGGCTCCACTGGATGTGAACATGTTGACCCACAGCGGTCAGCGATGGCTTTACAGCTCAAAGAAGCCAGTTTCAGCGCAACATGTCGTACAGTGCGGTTCGAAAAGACATGAGATTCTCGGTGAGTCATGTGGATGATCAGAGGCCGCCGATGGTGTTTTTCACACCGGATGCACACATAGAAATACCGAAGATGGTACTCATCTATACTAATCCCTTTGAAATTTCCAATAGTTGTAAGTAAACAGGCGATTGCCCTCAAAAAAAGAGTGACTTTTCGTTGGTTCCTCTTGCGAGCTGTTTGGTAGTACCCTTCGTCACATTGCTGTCACGACCGGATCGAACCATATGTCCAGCTGGGGCAAGACCGTGGCCACTGGGCAATTTTTTTGCGTATGGAAAAGCTTCCAAACATTTGATTCATGCCATGGGCTGGGTTTCTATATTCATTTGATCAGGCATCATATCCATTTTTTACACCCCATTAGTAATCACCATGATGATACTCTGGTTGATAAAATCTACCATGTTCACATATGCCAATTGCTATTAGCCTTTGTTACCCATTAGCTCACAATGCCCATGGCGAGGAGATACTCTCTTGCGTCTCACGGACGATGCGGCACTGCTGTCCTGACATGTTTGGCCCAGGGTTCCGGCTAGGCCAATGGAGGAACCAACTTTACAAGGAGGATGTGGAGGGCGTAGTCAAAAAGGAGCATGTGAAACTAAGCATGATGCGGGGATATGGAATGTGATGGACAATGTCACCAACAGCATATACAAAAAGATGGAACAGTAACGTCCTACCAAAATAGTGATGAATCACTTTTCTATCTTTTTGGCTACTATATGGACACAATAGCAAGGAGAAACTTCATGTTGCTACTGGACCGACGTCTTTGGCCGAACTTTTGGGGTTTGTGAATGAATTTTCCTGTGGTTATGACTAACATAGCCATGGAAAATGGCAAATTTTGGATGATTTTCCCATCAAAACATCCATTAATTTATAGGGGATTTTCCATGGCTATGTTAGTCATAACCAGAGGGTATAATTTATCATCATTTCTCCAGTTGCTATGGGGATATGGGATGCACTGGGAGAGGTAACCAACAACATAGACACAATGGGATATGCATGGGTCTAAGTCAGGCATGGTCCCCTTGACCTTGCATGGCTATCCAAAAATGAGAAAATCATAGACACATGATGAGTGTATGTTTAGGGGACGGAAGATGCTATTTGTCTAGTTGAATTTTATTCTGGAAAATATAGAGGTGGCCGAAGAATTCCCGTTGACATATACTTGTACCACATTTTGAGGGATGAACATCCCATGTGCCCAGCTATTTCTGTCCGAAAAATGGCCAGGTCAGTGGCCAAAGCCAATCAGCTGGGATGTTGGTCAGGACTCCAAGGAGCTGACACGCTTCAAGGGGCAGTTCTGACTGGATCTTTGGCCAAAAACCATTTGACAAACAAAGAAAGCTAAGACTTTGCCACTGAAAGTATGGCCATTTAGTTTGTTGATTTATAAAAAATTATGGTTTTTCATGCTTATGTCAGTTTACCGGAGGGTAACAAACAAAGAAAACCAGTTGACAATTGTTCATTTGGGCTAAATCATGGTCAGTTGATAGTAACCACCCTACCCCCTATCTAGCCCTTGGCTCCCCCAGGAAATTCCAAGAAGAACTTTTTTGGGCACGGGGAAAGCTAAACCCAGGGAGAGCCCATGAGATTCCAAGATATCCCACGATTTCCCCAGCAATGCAGGTTTGAGATGATTTGAACCATTCCGAGCTAGTTGGTTTTTTGTGTTGTTTTTTGAGATATCTTGAGCTGTTTTGACATCATATGCCCCCAGTAAAGAGGATGGTATTTTGCTATTTGGATGCGTTTGGACCAGTGCCTCCGCTGTGTGCGGGATTTTCTGGCGCTGCATGAGTTTCTCGCCTTTTCTCCTCGTATTGCTTCTGGCCGACCCTCCAGCTTGGGTACATATTTCGAGCAGACAGGGAACCTCCTGCTTGAACCCTACTGTTCTTCTACAACCTGAACAGGATAGACAATGATAGACGACCCTGAAATTGAAAGTACAGCGTAGAACACCAATTGGTTTCCCCTTTTCATCATTTTCCGATTTGATTTCATCTTTGTCTCAGCAGCAGCGATCCATTCCCACGGCCTGAGGCCATTACTAGTGCAGCGTTTGGGCGAAATTGCGCGGGCCCGAAGGGGAATACCAGCGGGCAATGGGAACGATGTGATTGATCAGGTTTGTCTGAAAATGGGGTTGCACTCATCAAAAATTGACATTTGTGTCTATATAGAATATATATATATATGATATGTTTAAAGGACGATGATGATTAACCAGTAGATTTAGGGGGCATCCTATTTCCTATCCCAGATTGAAACTGGTTGAACGCTGCTGAAAGCAGCACTGGACGGCAGAGCAATACACATCAAAATGAAGGAGGTTCATGAATATCCTGCAACAGAAGAATTTACTTCTTGGTACTTGGATAAGTTTGAATGACCTCACCGTGAACGTACTGGAATGATGGTTTGGATTGGGCTACCTATCTCCAACTGGCCTGATCAATCATTATTTCAGGCTGTTACATTCTGATAGTTTATCCAGAATCCCTATTATTCCATCCAGGTTATATCCGCCATTATCATTCGCAGATATCCCGAAAAGATGCTTGCGAGGTGGGGGCTCCCCGAACGAGAGCTAAGTTCGTCTATAGCTAGCTTCACTATATTTATGCGGCATATTGTTATATAATATAATGCTACTATGTATATATATATATATGTATGTATACTTTTTTAAATATATATACTTATATTAGTGCACATATATATATACATATATCTGTGTGTGTGTTTATAATGGAAGATCCAAAAACTACAGTCAAAAACCCCACATTTTGGGATCTATGGGAATTCATCCGATAAGTTGGTTTCCACACCAGATCACGCATTCTAACCCATAGTTGTAATCGTTGTTCAACCAGCTTCTCTGAATAAACCCCTATAATTTCCCAACACCTGTATCCAGATAGCCAAGGTGCAAAGCCATGGCGGTCGCTGGGAGTCGAAGTCCTTGGAGGCTGGATGGGAATTGAATCAAGTAGGATGTCATGGAACATGTGGGGTTGATTGAGCCCCAACAACCACCAATGCGGTCAATACGGGCTTATGAACCGTCTATTGTTGGGGGATGTTGAGGGTCATTTTGGTGGGGTTGGATCCGCATGATGAAGCGGTTGGTGCATGTGTAAACAAGGAGCCGGTTTGGGGTTCAGGTCCAACATCGGCATGGAAAGTGTGAGATGGTCGAAGCCAACGAAGGGCTACATAGGCATAGAATTGGTCTTCTGAATTTCGGCAATTATTAAAGGACAATTGTGTTCCAGCAAGTTGCTAGGTGTAGAAAGTGTGAACACAACATTTAAGTGCCACACAGTAAGCCAAAGGCCGGGGTGTGTGAGCGTAATGACACAGCAACATATTTGTTTCGCCAGATCCAAGCCCTTCCAAGTAGTTGAATGGCTGTACCTGCAGGTAGTGATGCTTACATACACATATGTCCATTATATTATATCATTATATATTATATATATTTATATATGCATACATACGTACATCCACATGCACACCAAATCACTGTTTTGGTGTTGTCCCAGGTGCGCGACAACGACGAGGTGCTAGAAACTGAGGTGCGCCGGCCTCGCTGCGTGGCGGGCGGAAGCCTGGTTTCTGGTGACTTCAGCGGCACAGATATGGAGATTGTCTGGAAACAATGTGGAAACATGTGTGGACCTGTTGAAAATATTGGGTTCGGTTAAAGAACATCATTGAAAGTGGATACGTTTTCAAACCTATTTATTACACAAAATTGGTGAAAATCCCAGTGCGGACATATTTGGAAGGTTCGCCAGGACAGAGTTTTCACCAACAAATTCGCCAAGGTCTTGGAAACAGTGGTCAGTCATGCTCAGTCACTGCACTTGGGAGTCGGTTCCCTTCACGAACCAGGTAACCAGTCGTTATGCTCGTGTTGCTGCCGGCAAGAGATTTGCCAGTGTGGTCAGTGTGGTACCGTTCCGACCGTTCCGACTTCCACTTCCCAAAATGGGATGAAATAGGGAAACTGTTCCCTTACACCACTGCAACTACAGGCAACTATTTCTGCAACATGTCAGGCAAACCCATGTCCTCGGCACTTCGCCCCCAAAATTGAACGGCTGAAGCCTGCAGGTGAGTGTGCTACTGGATAGGAGGCATTTTTGGGTCCCAGACTTCACAGTTCTGAATTCAGGTGACTCTGCAAGTCATATTCTCATCAAACGGCTGATCCATGGATTCATGCCCCAATGCAAACACACCCTGATGGGGGATGCACAATTATAAACCATCCCCACTAGCCAACCCTTTTAGGGCCATTGTATATAGTCTATATATAAATCATCCCAAGGGTGGCCATGTCAACCCCAAATGACACCTAAATCCTGGTTGAAGGTGTACCCCCCAAACTGTCCAGCTCCATCCCAGGTCCCTGGTGTGTTGCTGGGGCAGCTGAAGCCCTTACTGCTTGGGGGCCCAGCTCGGAGCTGCGCAGAGTGCGGATTCTGCCGCTTTTCTTCGGCAGTTTGCATGGCAGCAATGTTGGCCCCGTTGGGATCTGGATCAGATAGGATATTCTCAATATTGGATGGTGAAATCTTCCAATATCTCCTCCATTTTCCTTGGATGCAACTATCAAGCCATGGTTCCAGAGCCAGGATCCGTCACTGGGATTCTGGTTTCGAAGTCTGCGAGCCCAGCGAAAGCGGGTTGGGCTTGACCCCAGGGATTGTTGACACGCATCGCAAGGCATGGCATGGCATGGCTGGATCATGCTGGATTTGTTTTCCATCCCGGCCCAAAGGGCTCAGCAAACCCCTAGCCTGCCTGGGACATCGAGGAACGTGGCCTCGGTTTTTTTAACGAAGTGCCTTGCCTCAGCCGTGGCTGTGGGGGGAGGCCCCATCCTATCGGATTCCTATGGACTTCCTATGGACTATGATGACTATGACCAATTTCCCAGCAATGGCAATATTTTTGTGGAGCACCCCCAATTTTGGAACACACCCGTATGCTCCATTTATGCTCCATTTATGCTCCATTTATGCTCCATTTATGCTCCATGTTTGTTGTCGCGCATTCATCCATGCAGATGGCTGCCACATCGCTGGGAGGTAATCCAAATCGATTCTTGTCGCAATTTGGATTCCAACCTCAGCTCAAAAATGGCTGAAAGTCTTACATACTCGGATGAACATCAAGATACATGAAAGAAAATGAAAACATATGGGCACAGCTGCCATATGGATGTTCATCTCCCTCAACTTCCGGCGCCTCTCCAAAAACCTTGGAAGCACGCCCAAAAGCTGAACTTCTCAGGTGGGTCAATTTGTGAACTTGCGGAAGTGCTGCTGGCCGCGGTTGTTGAAGTTCGACGTTTTCCAAAAATTGAGAAGAGAAAGCAAGAACTGGAGTTCCATACTTGATCTTACAAAATCTTACAGAAATTACTCCTAGAGAAATTCTATGAGATTTCTTTGGGGTGTCACCTCGATTTCATGGTGGAGGCTTGCCTTCTTTCAATATGGATCATAATATATATTATTAGCCAGTTTCGTAGACATGAAACAAATTGAAACAACATATGTATATATATATATAATTATATATGATTATAACTCCATCACCTGATTCTATCCATTTGTCTATCTAAGCCTATATATATGTAGACAATTACTCATATGTATAATATATTAATATGTATGTAATATATATCTTATAGATCACTGAGATAGATCTACATAGAGACAACTACACGGAGTTGTGTGCGCAATCCACAGTTTTCCCCACTTGCCTTGGGCCTTTTGGGCCCCTTGGGCTCGGCAAATCTGCGCCAGGATGAAGCACTTCATCGCCGAGCTCTTGAAATGGTGGGGGTATAGAATGGCTGGGTTGGATGGGTGAGGAATTACTATTGGTCAGAATATGGTGAATGGTTAACATATAGTTAAGTTGGGACAATCAATAGATTAATTAACCCAATGGTTATAGAATAATTGTTCATCAGTTGTCAACGTGGCAAACCCCAGAACAAACCATCCAATAGATCAACCATTTGAGGGTAATTCTACATCATCCCAACTAGGGGTATACCCACTAATCGACATCTATTGGGGATGTTTTATTCTTGAGTTTACCCTTTTGCTTATTATTTGGTAGGGATTAATACTGCCGTAAAAAACGATTAGTTATAACAGGTATCAGTACTGTCCCATTTTGTTGGTCACAAGCGGAGTATCACCAGAAATATCTTGTAATACGTCCCAATATTTCCACTCTTGTCGATCGGATATTGATCTTTGGGTTGAGCAAATCCCACGCCTCTGGTCGTGATCAACGTTTCATCTGCATTTTTTGTGCAATTTGTTGTTCCCACGTTTTCCGCTACCCTCCGGTACTTAAACATGGCGTGCTGGAAATAACCCCTCATTTAGTTCGATGATTTTCCCTTCGGAAACCTTGTTCTTTACGGAAGGGCACAGAATATTCAATATTCCCATTGCAACCCCATGATATAACTCATCATAGCAAGTTAATTATAGCCTTTTGTAGATGTGTTTTTGTTTTTGGCATATTCCCCGCTTAAACCATCAAAAACCACAAGGCCAAGTCAAGACACATATTCCCCACATTCTTCCCCACAGCTTGTTCCTCGGCAAGGCGTGGCAAGCGGCAGGAGCTGGTGAGGAGTCAGGCGCGGCGTCTGGGCTGATGTTGATGGGATATGATATATCATCTATTGGTGGGATATTAATGGGATGAATCATTGACCTGGTTTTGCTGAGGATGATGATTTTGGAGTTTCCCAATGGGAAACCCACTACTTGGGGAATCTATAGGGGATATGTTTTATTAGGTTTTGTTATTTTAATTTTGGTGTCCCTTAAGCAAATCTAAGATATAGCATGCACTACCATTCCCCGAATCAACATTATGGACCCTGCCATGAGTCGGGAGTTGGAAGATTAGTGTCCGCAAAAATCAGGCTATGTTCAACTATGTTCAGGGTCTATCTTAATTTTGGAGAGGGTATATGTCAATATGCACGTGGTAATGCAGTGGGAGATTCTTTCTATAGGACATTTATGGGACACGAGCAACAAATGGCGGAATGGCGGACTACCCCTGGTAATTCGGCAGTTTGCGGTGGAAAACAGTGGAACAGAATATTTTTTGATAGGTGAAGTCGATGAGCATAATGTGGCCATTGCTTCCTTCCATAATGTTAAACCACCGGAGAGCATGGGTGTTTGCATAGCATCTGGGCTGGTCTGAAAGTTGGGGGTGGCCCAAATGGCAATGTTCAAGAGGGAACATGCTTGTTAGCCAATGGATTTAGGGGTGTTCTATTTTCAGACAAACCCACTTGTCTATTGTTTTCATACGTTTATACAGCAATCCACAAAGGTAACCGCGCATTGTTTACATACACAAACATATATAGTCTTTATATAGTATACATACATGTCGTATACATGAAATGTATATATAATACACATATTCATATCATGTATATACATCTTTTTTTTGTGTGTTCGGATCCCCTCCTGCAAGGACAGTGCATACATGTATGTGTGCAGCGATGGGAATGAAAGAGATCCAGATCCGGTCACAACTGGTCCAACAATCTCCAAACCTTAAGCTCAGAAACCTGAACCAAAAGATATACTTACTTACCACAAACCTACCACAGAACATTGCTATGTGGCTATTTGAGTCAACCTTGGTGAATGTTTGGCTTGTTAGTGGTTCATATTCAGAAGAATTGATGCAGACATATTGGATACCTCACTGAAAACGACTTTCTGAAAGGGGGTACGGTGTACCTATTTTTTTGGCCATGACATCTCAAAACCCCTATAAGATTGAAAGGTATAGAACCGTGTTTCCAGGATGGTGGTTCGATGATGTTTCATCCCTCCCAACATATTTTCAGCATCGTTTTTTTGGGTTGCCAATGCCATCCTTTTATTTTTTAAACACCACCATTATATGGTCCCAAAGATGTGTAACGTTTATATATAATATAGTATTAGGAGCATGGCATTCTCACTGGATTAAGAGCGCAAATCGTGCTACCATTGGATTCAACATGATTTAACATAATTTCCGAATCAACCATGGAGATTTAACTGTCCACCATGGATGCCCTCTCGCAATCAAACGTGGCACAAGGAAATCCATGGAAATCCTGTGTAAATGGAGGTTTAAAACGGAAATTCATCTATAGATGGTGAATTTTCCATTGCCACGGGCCACGTTTGATTTAAAACATGACTCCGTTGATTATTCATGGATTATAGACCATGCTAGCATTAACATGTATATAGCAACTATCAACCATGATTTTCCCATTTAAACCTCCATGTATGCCATCAAATCCCATAAAATCATTATAAAATCCCATACAATCGCTGGTGTAGTTAAATCACTAGAATCATTACAGACATGGGACGGACCTCATCACCTGGGAGGCCGTGAAGGCCTCTGGTGTGGACCAAGCTCTTGAGACTCGACTGATCTTGGCGACCAGTACGAGGCACGCCCAGGACACATTCAGGAGATGTTCAATGGGAATTTAGAGGGTTCATAAAATGCGGGTACCCAAATCATCCAAAATTTGCTCAATTAGACCATTTTTGTGAAACCCATGATTTTGGGGATTCCTCAGTTTAGGAAACCGCCATTTGAGGACCCTAAAGTGAAGCTACTGTGCCATAGAAGGCCATATTTTGCGGGGATATTCCCTTACATAGCCCTGAAATATAGGCCTTGTTTATGGTAGGTACTCGTACCTTTCGTTTAGGTCCATGAAATGGCCATGGATATGTTGGTATACCATGGTCGTATAGTATGATTACTGTTGCTATCGTTTGTACTGATCATTATTATTGTCATTATTGCTATTATTCAGCATCATCAAACAACAGGGGATGTGGTAATTCGCACGCGCTTCTAGGTCTGTCAAAATAATTGTTCCCTATAATATCGCATTTGTCCCTACCGGGCAGCTGAACAGCTGAATCTTGCTGTTGAATGGCACTGCCAAACGACGGGCTCGCTCAGCCGGTGTGAGCCACCCTAGAAGCAATTGCCACTCTTTCATTCTTTTGGGCTTTGTGTCTATATTATTGCAGAACAGCGAATTCTGAATGTATGTTGCATTGAGCACGAGATACATGTGCACGTTTGTTCACGTTAAATACATATGATGTGTGCGCCATTCAGAACAGAACATATATCATTGTACCATTGCTTTTATCAAGATAGCGCTTATGTTTAGATAGAACATCCTGCACAATCTAAAAGATATTGTCACATATTGTAGACCAGGCAATTGGTCTATGTATGTATGTGCATGAATATCTGGATGTAGAGAGATATGCCCTTGAATTGATGGGCGACCATGGCGTTTGCGCGTATTGGTACTATAAATCTGCTAACTTGAACATTCATTGTTTATCATTGTTTTGTACCCATTGTTGTTGAAACATGAGTATTTACGGAAGGTCATGTGCGGAGTCTGCCGAAATGGTTTCACATGTTTGTTGAGCCGCCCGGTCACACCACTCCTCTCCTGTGACTGCAAGCGACAGATGTTTGACGCAGTCGGATTCCACCTTCGGTCAGTGTCACATGTCACAGCTAGAACAAAGGGGCCTACCAGGCCCAATTTTTTTGAGTTCCTCTGGAGTGCAAATGCCGCTTCTATTTGGGCTGTCTTTGGCCAGATTAGTACATGTAGGATGAAGAGGTGGATACAGATGGATGAAGACAACATGAAACAATCAGATCAGCTCGCATGGAATCAGATGCCTACTTGATGCGGTTCCAGTTGTGTTTTTTGTTTTCTAAATCCCACGAAGTATGCGTTTTTTTCCATGAACTTAAGCATACTTGAGCTAGCTATAAACCAACTAAGCTGAGTAAAGGGCACCACCTTTTACACTTCGAATAGCATGGCTCTTTCAGGTTTCATGCCCCATTTCGCTTGGGGCCCTTTGCGAAGGCACAATGACATGGTCCTGTGCTGCAGCTACTGCAGTGGGGGTGGTCTCAAAGGGTGTGGAAACTCAGGGGAGGTTCAAACTTGGGGTGCAGTTGGAGTCATTCATAGGTATACCTTCCAGAAGTTCTGATATATCCTCTATAATTAACTAATTAAATATGGCTATATCTCCACCTATAACTGTAACTGCGCCCCCAAGATGCACCAACTCCCCCCTACTCATGTGATCATCATTTTAGGTTCCTTGCCATTTTGGGGGCCCCTGTTGGATTTTTGAGGTGATGTTTGCATTTTTGAGGAAAACATGGATGCTACTGTTTCAATTTGGGGTGAGCTCGTGCGGGAAAAAACTTAGTCAACAAAAACCAACAACAAAAAGGTAATGTAGATGATTAATGTAGTAAACCCAGTGCGATGAAGGCAGAGAGCAAACCCACCATAAAACAATTTCAATGACTTGCCAGAAATGGGTGGATTGATATTCGTCCCCCAAATTGGAGGGTTATGGCATTGGGATTTTGTATATCATTACCAGACGGTTCTACTGCATGGAGTGTAACCAAGAATGGAAAACTGACACGGATGCTTGAACGGTCAATGCACCATAGGGTTTTTCACTAACCGATGATGGGGTTCAAATCAACAAAGAGTTTTCTGGAAGCAACGAACAACGCAGGTGGAAGCAACTACAAGAGGAATGGTGAAATCAGCCTGCAATGATATAGGACTTGACAGTGGTAATTTGGGCCTCATGCTCACCAGGTTGCCTCAAATTTTGGGTTTGCCACCTTTTTGGGGTTTTGGATAGGGGATAAATGTGCAATAAGGATTTGGTATGATTTGGTGGATATCCCTTTGGTGAATGTCCGTTTCCCGCACTGGAACACAAAAATATCGTGCAACACAATTGCGTCTTTGTGATTTTTTTGTTCCTCACCCTGTGTCGCACTGGATTTCTACAAGTTGTGTACCTGGGAGAAGCCCTTTGACATTCCAACCTTGCAACCTGCAATGCTAAACATCGTCAAACAGCATGAACCGTGTCTTAAACAATTATTTCCAGATTCCAACTATGCCGGAGATGATTGTCTTATGAATCGCATGAGATAAGAAGAAAAGTCGAGAGGAATCATAGGAAAACTGAATGAACCGCCATGAAATTGGGGTGTTTTTCTCCAAAGAATGTTTTGCATTTTTGAAGGCCCACGTTGTCGCCGATGGCTTCAGCTCCGACAGCCTCACCCAGCAAGACACAGGTCGCCGTCGGATGTTTTTGAAGCTTCCGAGGTACCTAGAAGATTCTAGAAGACACTTTGTAAAGATAGATACCCTCTGGGAATCAAACGTGGCAATTGGAAATCCCCTATAAATGGAAGTTTTAATGGAAAAGTCATCTATAAATGGTGACCATCAACCAGGGGTCTTCAACAGTTCAAACCGGCAGTTTCATGCGCGGGTCTGCTGCAGGCATCGGGCTTCAGCTCTTCTAGTCCGGCACGCAGGATAGGAGCACCATCTTCAACCGGAGGCAAACAGATATTTGACGAACCATGGTGGTAACAATAGTATTCAAACATTTACTATTCACATTGTTTTTCTTTCAAGAATAGATAGATAGATAGATAGATAGATAGATAGATAGATAGATAGATGCAGATATAGATATCGATAGATATAGATAAAGATATAGATACAGATACAGATATAGATAGATATAGACACAGATATAGATAAATATATAGATACAGATATAGATATAGATACAGATATAGATACAGATATAGATATATAGATACAGATATAGATATAGATAGATATAGATATAGATATAGATAGATAAAGATATAGATATAGATACAGATAGATATAGATATAGATACAGATATAGATATAGATAGATATAGATATAGATACAGATAGATATCGATATAGATAGATATAGATCTCTATAGATAGATACACACACATATATATATATATAGATAGATAGGTAGGTAGGCAGGTAGGTAGATATCTACATAGACAGACAGATAGATAGTATAATCATTTCACTGTATATATAACAAACACATATGTGTGCGTGGGTGTGTAGAAATATAAGCACACGCACAATTATATATATATATATATGATGGGATATACATATGGCAATGGACATTCTGGGGTGTCCAAAAAATGGAGGAGACCACCTGTTTTTAAGAGGGAAATATTGATAAACCAGTTGGTACCATCGGATAACCTAGAGTCCGACTGCGGATGTAAAATATCTTCTGTAGCTTCAACCTGGCAGTATGCTTTCAGCACTGGCAAGGGGGGCTAAACATGAAGGACTCGAAGATGTGGGGCCGCAACCAACAATAAGATGTGTAATTAGCCAACTGGGGACCTCAACTCTCCACCTTCCTACGGAGCTGGTTATGGGAAATCCCACATGTTTCGTCTGGGATCAGCTTTATGCTGCATTCCCTTTCTTATGTGGACTCGCCTACATGAGGGAAATATATGCTTCAATTTTAATTTGCTTGGGCGTATTGCCCGTTAAGTTCGCATTTTGATGTGTTCACTCCTGTGTTTGATTCTTCAACTCGTTGTTTCTTTTGTGCATAGTGGGAAACATTGGGAAACCCCAGATTTGATGCTTGAATCCACATTTTGCTGATCAACTTTCAATTCTTGCTGCCTTCAGTACTTCAATCACATCCGCTGAGGTGTAGTGGCTGAGGCACCGTGCTGGTTGGTGGTTTCAATAGCTGGCTAGTGCTCACTGTTCCGGGGGTAGATTGAAATATATGTGTTGTTCAACCCTGTAAAATTCAAGTTGGTAAGTTAGTTTTTACTTCAGCCAGACCCATTGGATGATGATACCCAGTTTACTCTTACATGTTTTTGGAAGGCGTGGTTCAATCACCAAAAAAGGGAAGGGTTGTGTCAAACCTGGATGAGTGGATCCTGTAGATGAATGAATTAGGGCGGGCACCCAAAAAATGATGAATCAATATTCAATTTACGGACGACAAAAAAGCATGAACCAAGGCAACCACGGTTTATTACAGCAATCCTTGGTTGATGTGGGTTCATCACCCCGTGACTCTTTAGGTTCACCTTTTGGGCGCTAGTTTTTGGTCCCATGATGACTTGGGTCGCTACATACTTTTCAATTGAACTTATATACCTGGAAACCCAATATGTTATTCTTTGCGAGTGTGAAGGTGCATGGTGGTTTCACATGTATGTTGTTTCCCGAATGCGTAGCAAAGGGTTCTCGTTTTACTCTGGGGGTCTGGGGGTTGGACCTGTGTTCGTTTCACGTGGCTTTGCCGTCCCAAGGTGTTACAGTGGCCGCCGGAACGCCGTGTCTATGGGGGAAGCCACAAAAGTGATCATTTTTGGACTGTGGAAGCGTCGTTGTCTATGGGGGAAGCTGCACAAGTGATGATGCTTTGGACGTTTCAAACGTGTCGAAACGTCGTTGTCTATGGGGGAAGCTACAAAAGTGATGATCACAAATGGACGTTTCAAACGTGTCGAAACGTCGTTGTCTATGGGGGAAGCTGCAAAAGTGATGATGCTTTGGACGCTTCAAACGTGTCGAAACGTCTTTGTCTATGGGGGAAGCTGCACAAGTGATGATGCTTTGGACGTTTCAAACGTGTCGAAACGTCGTTGTCTATGGGGGAAGCTGCAAAAGTGATGACGCTTTGGACGCTTCAAACGTGTCGAAACGTCTTTGTCTATGGGGGAAGCTGCACAAGTGATGATGTTTTGGACGTTTCAAACGTGTCGAAACGTCGTTGTCTATGGGGGAAGCTGCACAAGTGATGATGTTTTGGACGTTTCAAACGTGTCGAAACGTCGTTGTCTATGGGGGAAGCTGCAGAAGTGATGATCACAAATGGACGTTTCAAACGTGTCGCAGCGTCGTTGTCTATAGGGGAAGCTGCAGAAGTGATGATGTTTCACTTCACACTACTCCACTCCACACTTTACACTCCACACTCCACACTTCACACTCCACACTTCACACTCTACACTTTACACTCCACACTTTACACTCAACATTCCACACTTCACACCCCACACTCTCCACTTCACACTTCACACTCCACACTCCACACTCTACACTTTACACTCCACACTTTACACTCCACACTTTACACTCCACACTCCGCACTTCACATCCCACACTCTACACTTTACACTCCACACTTCACACTCCACATTCAACACTCCACACTCTACACTTTACACTCCACACTTTACACTCCACACTTTACACTTCACACTCCACACTCCACACTCTACACTTTACACTCCGCACTTTACACTCCACACTCCGCACTTCACACCACAGACTCTACACTTTACACTCCACACTTTACACTCCACACTCCACACTCCACACTCAACACTCTACACTTTACACTCCACACTTTACACTCAACACTCCACACTTCACACCCCACACTCTCCACTTTACACTCCACACTTTGCACTCCACACTCCACACTTCACACTCCACACTTCACACTCCACACTCTACACTTCACACTCTACATTTTACACTTCACACTGCACTTTACACTTTTCACTCCACACTTGACACTCCACACTCCACACTCTACACTTTACACTCCACACTTTACACTCCACACTCCACACTTCACACTCCACACTCCACACTCTACACTTTACAGTCCACACTTTACACTCCACACTCCGCACTTCACATCCCACACTCTACACTTTACACTCCACACTTGACACTCCACACTCCACACTTCACACTCCACACTCCACACTCTACACTTCACACTCTACTTTACACTCCACGCTTTACACTCTACACTTTACACTCCACGCTCTACACGTTACACTCCACACTTTACACTCCACACTCCACACTCCACACCCCACACTCTACACTTTACACTTTACACTCCACACTTTACACTCCACTCTTTATACTTTACACTTTACACTCCACACCTGACACTCCACACTTTACACTCCACACGTTACACTCCACACTCCACACCTCACAGTCTACACTTTACACTCCGCACTTTATATCCACTCTTTATACTTTACACTTTACACTCCACGCTCTACACTCCACACTTTACACTCCACTCTTTATATTCTACACTTTACACTCCACACTTCACACTCCACACTCTACACTTCACACTTTACATTTTACACTTCACGCTACACTTTACACTTTACACTCCACACTTGACACTCCACACTCCACACTCTACACGTTACACTCCACACTTTACACTCCACAATTCACACTTCACACCCCACACTCTACACTCCACACTCCACACTTCACACTCCACACTCCACACTTTACACTTNCACACTTTACACTCCACAATTCACACTTCACACCCCACACTCTACACTCCACACTCCACACTTCACACTCCACACTCCACACTTTACACTTCACACTTTACATATTACACTTCACGCTACACTTTACACTTTACACTCCACACTTGACACTCCACACTCCACACTTCACACTCTACACTTTACACTTTACACCCCACACTCCATTCACACAGTGACATAAGCTGTTTTCTTATATAAGTTTTCCGTTTATGTGACAGTCCTTCTTTGTGGTCAACGTTTATGTGTCTTTCTACGTGATCTGCATTCGGGTTCGTTGGCTCCTCTTGTTCTTTTTGTTTTTTCCTCCCACGCCAGGTCACCATTTCCATCTCTAAAGATGGGTGATATATCAGATATGATGACCTTTGCGTACTTTCCCCACAGAGCATTGGTCTGGGGGTGAAACAACCTCAAGCTTTGAGTACCCGCAACGGGTAGGTACCGGAAGGATCATGCCACATCATGCCACTGCTTAATCAATGAGCCTGGTCAGCAAGAGTCCTGACAGGTTTGTCAAAATTACAGCATTCTATAAGAGTTTGTATGTATATATATATATATATATATTCAATTAATTATAACTATATATATATATATGTATATTGATTATACGTTGGTCGTAAGTCCACCACCTAACCACTTCCAAAAGTGATGACAACCCTGCAAGCACTAACGAGTTAGGAGTCTAAGCGGCGGGTGGCAGCGTGCAAGCCCAGGGGAATTCGCCCGAAGACGCGTCCGGAGATCTCAGCGCTTCATCCTTTGCAGCATGCGATCGATCCTCGATATGCTAACATACTGTTGTAACTTATATCCCACGTTTTCTGTGGTCTATGCACATGTATATGCATCACATACTCGTACATACATATATATATATATATATACATACATACATACGCATATAATATATACACATATTTATATATGTATATATGTATTATTACATACATATATGTATATATATATCTATTGAAAGTATTCAAGGATTTCGACCAAGGTGACTGGACTTTCGTTATTGACCTGCAGAATTTCCACCTCAAAAATGTCGCCCTTGGGACCTCCTTGGATCCAGGTCTTCCCCCAAAGCGCCCAGCGGATCCAAGTCCTTAGAGAAGGAGATGGGCCAAGTTGCTAGGGTTTGGGCATTTTTTGCAGGGATGGTGCAATGCTGAAAGGAACAAACTATAACAAACTTATGGTAAACATCAGATAGTACAGACATTGAAGGAACGGCACGCAGTTTGCAGTTATTCGTGCAACCGCGCGTGGCAACAGCAGACATCCATCATGCGAGCCAACCAGTCTATCCAAAGACGTATGCACATGCAGATGCCATGCAGCCCAAACTGAGCACAAAACGTGGTTGTTTTAACTTTGGGTCAACATCTGCCGCGTCAAACAATCAGGCATCCTACCTAGAATATCCTAGAATTATGTAAGCGAAAACTTGCAAAAAATGGTGTTTCCTTCACTTATTTTCCATGCCTTTCCCTTGAATCAACCCCGGTGAACGACTTGGATTGATGGCACCAAGTGACCAGTAGGTTCCAGCGATCCCCCAATCTCAGCGGGTTGAAACCACCAAACACTCTTGGGTTTGGTGCACCAAACGGTCACATTCACTATCTTTAATGGCTGCCGCTTTCTGTGAATAAAGGGCCATCAAATATGGGCACTGAGGCTGGGGCCATTAGGGTAAACCCTGGTTTGGCAACGGTTGGTAGGTTCACTGGCTAAAACATTGGCGAAACAAATGATCATACATGGCGAAATGGCAAAACCAACATTACCTAGACACTCCATTTCACTCCGACCCATAAAAACGGCCAGTTTCCCAGTTTACACCCTCATGTTGGTTTGTTCACGATATTTTATGAACACTTTGAGTTGGCTGTTTTTTTGGGGGGCCTCATGACTTCACCTGCAGGAGAGCCAGCGGCTTCGCATTGAGAATGCCGTTTGGGGGCCTGGCTTACCAAACTGCGTGGTTCGTAGGGCCCAAAAATACAAGGCCATCGAGCCATATTTCAACTGATTTCCATTTTTTGGATCTTGTCCTGTGTGAATATGTAATGGAAAATGGCAGCTCATCCCAAGCTTTGCAGGGTTACTTGTGGTTAATTTTGTTGGGTGGGTCACCCGCATGACCATGACGAGGCTCCATCTAAACGGCACCCCATATTCTAAAAGCTGGGGCGCCAGGAGCTGAAGAAGAGGCTGCAGTTCGGCTCAGAGTTCCTGAAGCAGGCGGGGCTTGTTGCGGTGGGGATCCCAAATCATCAGCACTTGATGAGGAGAAATTGAGTTCTTTTTGGAAGTTGGAGGAAGCAGGGAAAAACACCATGAAAAACAAAATGAAAAAAAACGTACACATACAGTAACATCCGCAGCCTAAGATACCACATCTTCTACTTACCCCACGTGGAGGTTGTTGGGTCCCAAGGCCGCGCCAGGAGAATCGACGGCTTCGTGTGGAGAATGCTGAGCTGAAGAAACGGCTCTACTTCGCAGGGCCCTACGCGGGTGCCCTTAGTAACCCCCATCCTGTGCGACCTGGAGGTCTCAGGAAATTAGATCTAATTTGGTGATTGTGTTGTTCATGTGGGATTATCGTGAATTGTTTGCCGTCAGGTTGACCATTTGTGGGTATTTGGGATATGCTTAGTATTAGATAAGAATCTTGTTGTAGCTTTTTTTGAATGCCTACGGTAAGGCAGAATGCAGAATCATCCCTGCCCCGAGGCCCAGGGAGCCTCAGCCACATCGGTTCCCATTTGGGTGGCTTTCTTAGCATCCAAGAATGGCCGGGTGGATTTTTCGCCGGAATTGGATAGCAAATGTTCAGGAAACCGCCGTATTTGGCCAGGAATTCCATGGTTTGCGTCTGCGCTGCTGTTTCTGAAGGTTAGCGGTTTTTTCTTAAATCAAGACAGTGATTCTCTAGCGGCTGGGGCATTTGCAGACAGGCACGCTGTTGCTATCCTGGAACCAAACCAATGCATGCATGGTTGATGCTTAATCAATCCCCGTAATTCTGGGGTACAGACCGGTTGTGCTGGTTGATAGCCATGATTGCAGTACTTTTGGGAGAATTGGCTGAAGGGAAAACTAACAGGAAAGCCACGTATTTGGAGGTAATTTGCCTGGTTTATGGTTTCCGTTTTCCCAACTGAATCAATCCATTGGATATCATGCATGTGTTGGATAACTCCAATTTTGATTGGTTATCCTTCCATATTCCTTGATAAGATCCATCAGAATAACATAGAATAACGCCGACAAGATAGAACATTTTGAATCTGCCACTACTTCAGGATAGGATAGGACATGATAGGTCCTGGCTTCTCCTCATGTTTTGGGCGTTACCAAATATGCGTTTGTCTGAACATACGGTACCCCCATATCCACTGGCCGTTTTGGACTGCTCCCCTTTGCGGAAACCATTGGAAACCCATACCAACTCATATATAGTGGCATTACATCAATATTCCCAAGATTTTCAAATAATCTATCCCCATTAAATCTCCATTTTTCCCATGGACTTTCTCATGTTATCCCCAGAAAGTCAGTTAGCATCCCATCAGTCCACGTCTTTTTTTCCTCGTTAGGTTCCTGTGCCTGTGATGGCCTCTGGCTGCAGCGGCTGCGGCGCAGCCCCGTGCGCTGCTTGGGAGTGATTTTCCAGCAGGTTTCACTACCAGAGGGTATTCCCTTGGCAAGTTCATGAGCAATGGTGAGAAATAGAAAGCACAGTACCCCAAGACTGGTTTAAGAGAGAATGTGGAGGAAATCCCTGCAAGCTTGGATGGTGCAGCTATGATTTTCTTGGATTTCACCTGCTTTTGATTTTGCGACCCTTGGAACCAAGCCAGTGGGAGCTGGCTTCGATCAAATATGAAGAAATGGGATGCCAATCGAAAAAATGATGAACATGCTCTCATGTCTTGAGGGGTCCCTGCGGCATTTCCAGGATACAGAGAAAATAGCGAGAGGGAGAGAGAGAGAGAGAGAGAGAGAGAGACAAAGAGTATAACAGCATATAATAGCTGTATTTAAACCACTTCAGTTTCATACCCAAGAAATCCCAAGACTAGATATCCATAGATACCCACAAAATTGCAATCGTCCGGGGACGAATCTCCAAAAATGGGCTGTTACCACAGCGCTACCCCCGACTCAGGGCTGGAGTTCAACACGTCCTCCGGCTCAGCTTGACGGCCAGTGATGCGTGAGGTGGATTTTGATCCAGACGGGGCATGGCCGCTGTTCAGATTTTGGCGACTTGTTCAGAGTTTTCTGGTTTTTGCATATCAAACTATGTATATGACTGTATATATATATATATGTATATATGAATTTGCCCTTTTAATTGTCTCTAATGGGGACTTGCTGTTGTCATGTTCTCTAATTGGCGGAAAGGGAGATTTGATTTGATCTCGCCAGGTCCACTATTGAGCTTGCGGGGTCGCATTTTGCAGAACACCTGCCAACACAATCTGGTCAGATAGCTTTATGATGCTTTATGTAGCTTATGGTTTCTATATTGTAGATGCAGCATGGTTTTCAATGTTTTCAGGCATTCTGATGGCCTTTCATTGTTTTTCATATAACCCTGTTCACTTTTTCCACCCAGTCTTTGCAACAAGGATCGGCTGGGCTGAAAGAACCAGCCCGTTTTCCCTTTCATTTTGCCTCACTTGTCCTCACCCCTAGATATGCCTTTGCAGTCCCACAATGCCCCACATGTCATTGGAAAAAAACCGTTCAGCTTACAACATCATGAGGCGACTGCAGAGCAGGTGCGGACATGAAATGGCAGGTGGTATCTTGAGTTGGACACCCAACAATTTCTGCCCTACATTGGATGGAGATCAATCTTCTGCCATCTTACCCTGCTGTAGTCAAACCTGGCAATGGGACATAATCTGCAAGAGGAAACTTGTCTACAAATCAAAGGGATCCGTTGCCAATGGCCAAGTTCCAAGCCGTTGCCACCTGGAGAAGGGGCCAGACCTCCGAAAATCTTGACCTAAATATAATGGGATCAAGTAATGTACTCAGGTCAGGCGGGTCAGGCTTGAAGACCCCTCCAAAAACTGGAGTTCTTCGTCGCTTCTGTATATTTCAATTTTAGAGGTTAGTGCTTTGGAGTAGTCCTCTAATATCCTCCAATTTGTTGGGGTGACCGTCCCAATTTTGATTGACCCACGCAAATTGCCCAAATCACACGGTTTTCGCAATTCTCCATTACCGTCACTGACATTTCTAATGTGTGCTGGTTAAATCATGCCAAATAAACATTTTCCGTGGTTAACTCACTGTTTTGTGAAAGTAGTTAAATCAGTCAGTTAAATCACGTTTTTTGCCGCTTGAATCACCATTTGTTCGGATTGCCTGTGCCAAGTTGGGGATCCCTCGACGCAGCCGGCCAGGTCTCACCACATTCCGTAACACCCGGATCTGTCACACCCATCCCACCGCTTCTGGGACGCGAGACCCTGCAGAGGTTTTTCTAAAAATATTGTAATGATATGTAATGATACCCCCAGTCATGGGCAAACATCATCTGGAACATTATTTTCTGAAACTTCTAAACTATTAATTATTTTCGGGAGCCTATTTACAGAGGAACCCAGGTTTTTCCGGGCTCCAAGGATATGGATCATCCTACCTGAAATAATTGTGGGGAAGACGAACATGAACATGTTTTTTTTGTGCAAGATGGACCGGCCTCAACCTTTACAGTAGATGTTGCTTGACTTTGCAAGGAAAGGCAGCCAATACTTCGATGGATTTGGGGTACATCTAGATACATCTAGGTGACTGTGGTGGAGAGTGACTTAAGGCAGAACTCACCAAGAGCTGTTGTGAGGATCAGGGCAGGGTCATTTGCCTCACAGGATTCTAGACCCTAGCATGTGGAGACACCTTTGGTAGTCCTTCCCACGCAGTATGGCCAACCTTTGGCGAGTTCCAAGGCGGAGCTTTTGGGTTCCATTGCCGAGCAATGTTCGGGATACCCGGATCGGGTGTGATGGGAAGCTCGGGCTATGACTTACAGTATCACCGGTGGGTCATGCATGTACGGAATGGCAAGCTGCCCGTATTGATATACCCCCAAATCACCAAACTTTTAGGCTAGCACCATGGATAGTATGTACAAGGCCATGCAAATGATGAATGCTGTGGGCGTTTCCTCACCAAAACAAAAAGCAATTCTTCAGCCACCATCGCTGATTTGAACCCACTTCGGAGGGCAATTGGCACCATAGGTGCTTAACTACTAGATGCGCGGAATCATACATCCAACCGGAAGGTCACGAACCCCCTCAGAAAATGTCAGGTTAAAAATCCTTGTCAGTGGTAAACCTGGTAAACAAGAATTGTCCTGCCTTTAAGACATGCAAAGGTCATGAGCCCCAGCGGGCAGCCATGGTCCGGATGCTCAGGGCTGCTCAGGGCTGGCAGGGAAGGAGAGCTTCTTCTGTGGAAGGAGGTGGCAAGAATGCCTACCACCCCAGAATCCAAGATGGAAGCTGAAGTGCCAATGTTCAGTATGAAAATCATCTTCCGAACCCAGTTCTTGGGGCCCATGTTTGCTCTCACAGGTGTGGGTGTGTTCACATGCAGGTGGATCTGGTGGATGAATTATGCATAGGCTCGGTTCAAACCAGGAAAATATCACATTGAAATGGTACCCCCCCAAAAAAAAAATCAACGAGTTTAGCAATCCTGGATGAACCCTACTCACTAGCTGAACAGATACGGCCAAAACACACAAACAGAAGGTAAGCCTTGCTTGTCCACCTAGAGGCAGGTTTCTTAGAATTATACGCGTGCACACACGCACATATATGCATATCGTATCATCAGCCTGAGGTATAATGTTCATTCTTATCAAAAGTATTCCCATTTCAGTGAAGAGCTGTTGAAAATACCGTATCTTGTTTTCTCCAGGATTATATGAGATTATGTGCATAGATGTTCTGCAATTGTCATGCTCCCCGGCATGTTAACCTCTGTTTATTTACCAGTTTGCAATGCAAAGTTGCCATTTACTTCGTTGACTTACCAATAGCAACCGCAAAATAGATAGAAATGTTGGAGACCTGGAAATATGAGGCAAACATCATCTACACAATCCTGGAAACACTTTTCTATCTTTTGGGGGTTCATTACCAGAGGGTGAATGAAACCACCAATTTATCCATGGGAAAAGACATGGTTTTGAGGCCGCAGGGTCAGCTGGTGGCTGTGCAGTGGGGCAGCCAAGACGTTGCATGGATTTCACCGGCCAAATCTCGGGGTTTCGGTGAATTTGGGTGGAATTTGCCTGAAACCAACTGTGGGATTGATGGGAAAGGAATCTGAAATTGGAGAGTTAAAACCAAGAGCTACAAGAATTGGAGGATAGACATCCAGAACTATCAAGCGTTTTGGCCGCAACTGCCAGGATCAGTGGCCCGGCACAGACGCCTCCCAGTGGGTTCGGGCCACCCAGCGTCAAGGAATATTTGGGACCTCAAAATGGAAGGCTTCATCGAGAATGGGCATGTTAAACCCACCTGTTTCAGTTTCAGCTATTTTCTTTAGATTTCGAACTAGTTTGGCAACATTTTCTTTTAGGTGAAATATGGTGAAATGCCTGGACCCTGCTTCCAAGGTCCACATATTCCGAGACCTCTCAGCAGGAGTGCCAATAGATCTCTGTGGGTGGTTTCAAATACCTGGAAACAAACATGGCATTGGCGAATCACAAGAATGGCATCAACAGGTGCAAATGATAGCTAACTACCATATAGTCTGCTTGTTTCTGTAAATAGTCCAAAACATCTATATAAATAATATGTGTCCTTTTCTGTTGGATTGGCAGAGGTATATATTTCTACTTTACCAACGGAATGGCGAAACAGCCAAGCTATGTGGGCTCAGTGGCCCCGAATATCAGAGGGTTTTGGCGGCTGATGAGCCGTTTCCTTTTTGTGTGAGTGATTTGTGGCTAATCATGGGTAATCCGAAATTTGATTTCAGCAATTTTTGTTGGTAACCTATGGGAAAAACGTATATCTTAAAACGACCCCTGTTTTCCATTTGGGATTGGACGGGATCCCCATTTTTCCTGGCGATCTTTAGCCGCCAGGAAAACTTTCTTCCGCGCAACATCCTCTCAGATCCCACCACCGCTTCGCAGGCGGGACCGCCGAGTCACCAGTTGGGGGCAACCCTGGATGGGTGCTTTGGTCGTTTCATGGTTTGCTATGAATAGATGTAAATGGGCAACATATTTTCCACATATGCTTGGGTTTGTATGTATATAGATGGATTATCCTGGAAATAATGGGTAGCTAATCATCAATATATGCGGATACATATGGAAATATAGATAGGGATATACTTGCTAATCAGCTGATTCTTTTTTTGGCAAGGTGCCCAAGCATGTAGAGTATAGCTGCACGGTCGTTTAATTCATTTGTTCCATCTTTAACCACAGAAACAGGATGATGATCCACAATGAATAATGGTTTCGTTTGTTTCTTAGATGGTGTGGGTTGAAGCTGCCAATTTGATATGGTAAGCTTGATTTAATCGGTCAGTGGGCTTTGTTTTTCGTTCGGACTGCAAGGACAAGTGTAAACACATAGTCTAATTATGTCCTACTCAAAATTCATTGTTCTCAGATCTAGGATTCTGGGGCCTAGGGTATCAAAGGGTGCGCCAGGGCTGCAACCTACCAGCAAGAGATCGCCATATTGACTGATCACCCAGCGTTGTTTAGTAGATTGGTACCTGAATGTTTGGGTATGGATATCC
Source organism: Symbiodinium sp. clade C Y103 (assembly GCA_003297045.1). NCBI lineage: Eukaryota > Dinophyceae > Suessiales > Symbiodiniaceae > Cladocopium > Cladocopium sp. clade C. The sequence continues at coordinate 60,598 of BGPT01001532.1, forward strand.
AGGGGTCATCAGTATAGGCATCAAACATCCCCCTTTTGTTGCAAGGTACCTAGTGGTTGCCATAAAGTCGGACAAGAGTTGGGATGACATCCTTCTTTCCAGCTGAAGGAAGCTCAAGCAGACTGCGTTCCATCATGGAAAGGGAGAGATTCTGAATTCCCCAGGGACATTTTGCAGAATTCGTTTCCCCATCTTTGGATGCTCAAAATGAACATGGTGGTGATTTCAAATCGTCTTTGTTTTTTCCCAACAAAGAAACCGCATGATGATCCCAATACAATTGACTAATGTTTCTTGGGCCTGGGTGGTAAAAACTTAATTACTTTCTTCGAGTGATCCCCACCATGAATGTGATACAGATTTTGACATTCTTTCTGGCAAAACTTTCTGGCAGGGAAGAGGAGGAGAGGACAANACCATGAATGTGATACAGATTTTGACATTCTTTCTGGCAAAACTTTCTGGCAGGGAAGAGGAGGAGAGGACAACTCTGATGAAATCTAGAGACCTTCGGGCTCTAGATTTCATCAGAGTTGTCCTCTCCTCCTCTTCCTCTTGGCATTCTATTTTACATGTTCTCTGACATATGCTCTGCCACTCTATCTGACATATGTTCTGACATTCTATCTGGCATTCTATTTGGCATTCTATCTGGCATTCTTTCTGGCATTCTATCTGGCATTCTTTCTGGCATTCTATCTGGCATTCTATCTGACATTCTATCTGGCATTCTTTCTGGCATGTATTCTGACATTCTTTTTGGCATTCTTTCTGGCATTCTATCTGACATTCTATCTGGCATTCTTTCTGCTATTCTTTCTGGCATTCCTTCTGGCATTCTATTTGGCATTCTATCTGGCATTCTTTCTGGCATGTATTCTGACATTCTTTTTGGCATTCTATCTGGCATTCTATCTGACATTCTATCTGGCATTCTTTCTGGCATTCTATCTGGCATTCTATCTGGCATTCTATCTGGCATTCTATCTGGCATTCTTTCCGGCATGTATTCTGACATTCTTTCTG
>BGPT01001532.1:69396-161469 GCA_003297045.1 Symbiodinium sp. clade C Y103
CCACTGGGATCTGGAGCTCGCGGTTGAAGTCCGGCAGTGCCCACTGGGATCTGGAGCTCGCGGTTGAAGTCCGGCAGTGCCCACTGGAATCTGGAGCTCCCGGTTGAAGTCCGGCAGTGCCCACTGGGATCTGGAGCTCGCGGATGAAGTCCGGCAGTGCCCACTGGGCTCTGGCAGTCGCGATTGAAGTCCGGCAGTGCCCANCTGGGATCTGGAGCTCGCGACTGAAGTCCGGCAGTGCCCACTGGGATCTGGAGCTCGCGGATGATGTCCGGCAGTGCCCACTGCGATCTGGCAGTCGCGATTGAAGTCCGGCAGTGCCTGCTGCGATCTGGAGCTGGCGAAGAGGAAGAGGAGGCAGATGGTGACAGTGGAAGGCGGCGGGAGGTTGTCCACCCCCGCCCCGCGTACACCTGTGATAAAATCTAGTAACCCTCACCTGGCAGGTGGGGAAAAACAGTCAAGCTTGTGATTAGCCACCCGGCTCATGATGGTGAGGATTGGGGTAACTATCCCAAAATATCCCAACGTTTCAGGCTGGTGAAGGACTATACTCAACGCGTAAATATCCACCAATATCCATGCATACAATAAATTCATTCAGTCAGTCTATCTATACATATATATATATATATATTTATATATACATATACATACACACATCCTCATCATGAATAACCATGGTTGTGACAAAAACAACATATCCATGGATATATCCAGATAACTACCGTGGAAATCCCGGGAAACCCTTCATGTAGATGCCATGGCAGGTTTCCTCCAATGCTTCGCCGGACCACGGCTCCGGCACGGGCAGCTCAGGGGCGAGTTGTGAAGGTCTGGTTTCGACACAAGTGGGTTCATCAGGAAGTTGAATGGGAACCAAACTCAATATAGTGGTTGAATCATAGGGTTGAAGTACAGGGGATATTCTGGGTAATTCACCAACCAAAATCATTTCTAGTATCCGAGCTACAGTTGCAAAAACGTGGTTAAACTGGATACTACTGACTGGTTTCGAGCTATTGGGTAAGCCGAGAATTGATAGAACCAGAATAGTTTCAGGATCAAAAAGCATGCAATTTAGGCCAAACCTGAAAGTTGTGCGAAAATGGGGGGTCAGCTTAGTCATTCAAAGATATTGTTTTCCATTCTTACTTGTTTACCGAGTTACTGCCAAGGTCGGGCTAGTTCTTTGAGACTTTTAAGACTCTTTAAGGTTGAAGCTACGACAGGCGGCAGGATCGTCAAGCAGATATTCGGGTCACCTGAACAGCCATCAATGACGGATGTTTTGCTCACCAGAACTTTGACATGGAGCTCTCAGAATCATCCAAAACTCCGTGTTAAAGGTAGAAATGAAATGAAATAAACATTATCAAATTTCTTTCTTCCGGAAGCTTGTGACCCTGAATGCTGAGGCTTTGCTGTTCCCTTCCAGACCGATGACCGGCATGGCCCCCCAGGAGTCAGCTGTTACAACAGGTCAATTGTATACAATGGTGTGTCCACTGGAAGACCTAGGTTGATTCCAAAAATTGGTGAGTTGCAAACAGTATTGTTGATATCCACGAAACAGGAGAATCAGTGGGTTACAACTTGGTTTCCCAAAATGGGGGTACCCCCAACGCTAGATCATCAAACTTCTACTACAGATCATTTTAGTATTGAAACTCACGGCAACTTGGGGATTCCCCATCTTAAACTCCCACATGACCATAGCGGCGCAGGGCACTTTGATGACTGGAACCCTCAGGTGGGTGTGCATCCCCTCGGGCATCGTCGAGCGGCACAAGGCCTATGGGATGTGATGGGTGAATCATGGTAAATCCTTCGCCACAAGTGAGGATGTATATATTAACCAGCTATAAACCACCTAATGTGGGAAACCCCATAAACGACCAAACTTGGGGATGGCCAACAAACCACCCATAGAACTGTATGGTGATGACTTGGGGATTTTTTTACGGCATTGGGTTTATCACATTATATTCGTACCGCAATACAGCTCCGCCAGGCCCAGTTTGAAGCTCCTGCGAGTGGAGATGATCACGCGCGGACGCCCAGCGCGGCTGAAATCAATGGCGTTCGCCATCAAAGGGGAACTGATTCAAAAATTGACAAAGACAGATGGTATATTGGCATAGAATTTCAATAACTGCCAGATAATGTGGGTCCATTGGTGCCCCAATTTTGGTCCATACCAAAGATGGAATGGTAGACAATCCAGATATTTCCATACATCTATACTATACAGTATATACGCTTGTGTGAGACTAGTTTCCACGCTTTTCTTTCGTGTTGGCGTGGATTGTAAGGGGAAAAAAGTCCACTTGACTTGTATTTTGGGGATGAATTGCAGCAACCGACGAAATGCACACTGGATACAACATGGTGCAATTGGGAGAGCCAATGCCCAGTGCAGAACCCGGAAGTTGCGCAGGGACTTGAAGGGTCGCGGGTGAGACATGCTGTTGAGTAATTCTAAGATTTGAAACAGTTTTATCTCGGTCCCAGATTCATTTGTGAATCCGGATCGTTCAGATTTGAAAATGTCACCAAGAATGTGCAAGAGACAAGCACTGAAGGCTGGTGATTCACTTGCACGGCTTGTTGTTTCAATGGTTCTCTTCCATGCCACTTTGACGTGTGAACTTCTGGTGGTTCCAAATTTTCTGCGGAACTCTTGTCCAGTCATGTCCAGTCCATTCCTACTTGACCTGTTTTGTTTCTTGCAAGCCAATTCTGGCCGTTGGTTTCAAAGAGATTTGTTCAAACGTCATCCATCATCTTCCATCCATTGTTGATGCGAAATGACTGCCATATAAGTCATATGATTGAAATCTTTAGCATGATGGGATGGGTGGAAAGATGTGGAACGTGGAAAACTTGAAAACACCAGAATCACAATTCATCAGCCCTGGCACCAGGAGCATGGCGGAAACGCCCAGGTGCAGGTCTGATAGGGACCACAGGGATGACTTTGGATGGTGAAGAAACAAGTTTTCGTCGTCAATCTGGATGTTGCTGGAATACCAAGCGATGAAGAAAGAAAGAATAGGAAGATGGCATCTGATAACATCCAATCAGAGCCATGAAGATCCAAAAAAGTACGTCACGTCAGTGTCACCTGTCCAGGCCGGCCAGCATTCAGTGTGTGAGGAGGGTCGTCGTTGAGCGCTGAAAAAGCTGTTGCGGCAGGGACTGTGGGCTGATCATCCCATACCCTTTCCGGGTGGTCCTGAAATGTGACCAAAAAAAAATGACCGGGTGGTCCCATACCCTTTCCGGGTAAGCTAGGATTGCCCCTACAATACATATCTAGCAGGGATGGTCTTTGGAGTGGCAGCATCATGGTGCCACGAGCAATGTCTTCCAAGACAGTGAAGGGCACCCCTTTCATCCCCTGTCAGTATCATGAACTGATGAATAAGTACCATGGGTGTTAACAGTCATCAGACTTTCCCTGCGGTAATCAAACGCGGTAATTGAAAACCCACCATTTATAGATGATTATCTGTCCCATTTCACCCTCCATTATATGGGATTTTCATGGATTTTCCAGTGCCACGCTTGATTACCAGAGGGTAGCGACAATGTCTAGTTCGAAATACGGTCATCGAGGGTTATTGACTCGTTGCCTATCCACATGGTAGTTTTAAGTCTAGAGGCAATGTCTCCAGAAGAAAGTCAAGTCTCTATACTGGGTGGTAGGTACTATCTGAGATCGGCTGTGGTTGGTTTGGAATGGTTTGCTTAGAATGGCTTTTCCCGTGCATTTACGGCCAGTAGCAGCTTGTATTGCCAGAGGATGTTAATTGAAAAGGTGATCGGATCACACTGACATGGACTGTTGTGTCGAGGCCTAGTTGTCAGGCACTCACGTGACACATTTTCTAATGGGTTTGTCCGTGACTGTGGCATCATTGTGGTAGGAAGCGTTGGCTTTTGGCCGTGAGTCAAAAGTTATGTTGGGGGCTGCAATATTACTACAGGTCACCAATTTGATAAGCCTAGTACTGACGAGGCCAGTGCCAGGGGCCCATCGGTCCAGCGGACATGATGACTTGACTGCCAGAAAAGTGCTGCAGCGGGGCCCTGTTCAAGGCCCACGCACTTTTGGAACTATTCTCACGATGTTGGTCAACATAATTTATATAATATCCCGCCATCCTCATCTTTACGACTAAGGTCAAATATCAATGATGTACCCTCTGGGAATCCAACACGGCCGGGAAAATCCACCTTGTATAGATCGATCATTAGCCATGTTCCAGCCATGCCATGGACGCGGTCTTTGCTGCTGGAAAGTTCAAAGGTCGATGGTACAGCGATGTTGCAGGTGACCTAGCTGCCAGTCATTCCGTCCAACACTTGTGCTGGCAGTGTTTCCTGGATTTGGTGCGATGACACAACATCTTGGATTTCCTGAAATTGATATTGTTTCCTGATATACATCACCCTTAACATAAATCCCCCTCAACAAAATCTTTCGTGTTATAAATCTAAATCCCAAGAGTTACCGGCATTCTACGGCCACAGGTAGCGAGACGGCCTTTTGCTCCTGGGCGAAGAAGCAGAAGTCTCCACCAGGCGCCCAGCTGGGCCATGATGACAAGGAGGTGTCCCACAGGTATGTTTGTCTGTTTCTATTTGGGAATGACTCAAAATCTATTAATACCATACTGAGGGGAAAGCAACCATGTCAGGGTACCTAAGGTGTCAGGGTTTTGATTCGTAACATTTATAAACACCACAAGCTATGGTTTATATCTAGCACAACCTACCATATATATATATATATAACACGTATTATAACATATATATATATTTATATATTTAAATATTTATGAAAACAAATGGTTTACAAATTTATAAGCACCATTATCTACAGATGTATCTGTCATAAACCATACTTGTAGTTAAGCTGGTGAGTAAAACTAAGACCAACATGTCCGATTCGGTGGCCCAAGATCCCATGGCATAGCTAAGTGATGTTACCCTCTGGTTATTTAACATAGCCATGGACAATCCTCCTATAAATAAAAGTTTTAATGGGAAAATCATCCAAAATGAGAAAAAAAATCCATGGCTATGTTAAATAGCCAGAGGGTAACTGCCAAAAAGTTATGAAAAAAATGGGAAAAATGGGCCACAGATCGAGGCTGGGTGCTCTTTTTTGGTACCCCTTTTGGCTGTGTGACGCGCTGTCGAGGTTACTTGCGCCCCTTCCTGGACTTCTTGAAGAATGGCAGGTAGCTGTCGCAAAGCCTGTGTGGGCCGAAAAATTCAAACAGATCAAGTACCAAGGTTACTGGGTGGGTATTTAAGATCATTCCGGGCAAAAGAGACCTAGCTCATCCTAGAATTCGTTCTTGAGAAGTTACCAGGAACGACTGTTCCGTTGGTTTCCTGGCGATCTTCCAGGCGCGGACAGCAGTCCTTGGACGCTCTGGTGGTGCGAAGTGCCAAGCCTCGGACGCAGGAGGTGCGGATTCTTATGGATCTTATGGATTTTTGATGAGATGATAAATGGTAATAAGTTATTAATAAGCATCAGTAATCATCCATATCATAATATATATATATATATTATGTATTTATATCTATATCTATCTATCTATATATATATATATATTTACACACACACACATATATATACATATGCTATAATATCTTCTATGTTTGGGATTCAAGATGATTGAAGGGATGAGAAGAGAATGAACTATCTCGTGATTAATTATGGGATCACCAGGTTTATTCCATTCTACCTGGATCCTGGGACATGTCGCAGCTGTGAGGTTCGCGCTGAGACCACAGACCTTCGCAGCGATGGCGGCATTCGCTTCGACTTCACCATGGACATCGAGGACGCGACCGGTGCGGTGGGAAAATCATGGGGGAAAGCCACCGGAATACCGTGCTCAACTGTAGCTTGGAGCACCTTGGAGCTCTGTTTTGGCAGCCTCGCCATGTTTCTCTTTTGGCAAGAAGCATGTTGAGAGCAAGTGGTGATTGCAGATGGCCGTTCAAATGCCTCACTGTAAACCACCCGTATCTGGCTGGGGGGTTTCAAACATGATTATGTATGATTATGTTATATTATGTTCAATGAAGTTCAATGATTCAACCACCATTTTTCGGATTATTATCCCCACTCATTTATGTCGGATATATTATTGGGATGGTTTCAACCCACCAAGCGAATAAATGATGGTTTCCAGGGAAATCATCACACTAATGCATCATCATTGTTTATTTTCATATGTGGGTACGATGTTTATCCATAAACTTCATCGGACAAGTTCGGGTCATAGTTTCTTAATCATCTCATCATTCATTGGATTGGTTTAAGGGAAAATTTACAGGAAACCATGGTTTTTACCATCAAATATAGAGGTTTCCTGTAAATTTTCCCTTAAACCAATCCAGTGGTGTCCCTGGAAGAGTTCGAGGTGGGTCCCGAGGACCAAAATGCAGAGGCTGGGTCAGGAGGGGGTGGGTGGGTGGGTAAAAGAATTAATTACTGTAGCTGGTTTCATTCCCAAAAAGCAGCAAAAACCTGGCTATTTTCACCATGGTTTTCACCAACATCCTTCAACCAACCCTCCATGGATCTTCCCATCACTCCGCCGAGGTGCCCCACCTGATGCGGGAGGCCCTGGCGCATCGCCCAGACGTGCGCGTCGCGGCGAAGGCGAACCACTGGCGCTTCGGAGCGCAGAGCTATGTGGATGTGCTGCGATGGCTGGAGCGGGGGAAGTGGTCGGAAAATCATGAGAAATGATGGTTGAAAACTATACAATGTTGTTAAAACAATAATAAACCACCCATTTGGGAATGGTATATACCAGCCATTTATGGTGATTTAGGGGATGGTTTATTATTGTTTTACCCACATTATAGGATATGATAGTCTAGTCTAGTCGTGGGAAATGATAGCAAAGTCATGGGAAAATCTTCGGAAATGATGGAAAATCAGTGGAAAATCATGAGAAATGATGGGACAATCATGGGAGATGGGGGAAGCTGGTGGATGGTAGAAGCGACGTTTTCGTGTTTTATATTTCTGCTGGCCGGAAAAAGACATGTGTGCTGTAGAAGAATGTAACATGATAACATATGGTTGGTGTTTTGTGCTGTTTTACCGAGGACGATTTCATGAACCACAGATGGAAGTTCAGTGGTAACAGGTCATGGTTTTGCCATGGAAGTATTAAAAAAAGCGGGAACAGCTCATGTTCAGCATTTTCAGGGTACTTGATATCAAACAATGGCATGGTATGGGAACGACATGCAGCTCTTTCTTTTGCAATCCCTGTCTCCCAGACACGGTGCGTTTGGGCAATGGGAGTTGGAGACGCGTGAGAACACAATGTAACGTTGGTAAACAAGAATAATACATCCCATCTCATCCCCAATTTCACCACGAATCGGTGGTATAAACCATTCCCAACTGGGTGGTTATTATTGTTTTACCCACATTAGTTCAGTGATGTTCAGTGATGGTATGATAAAAAACCTCACAGCGTCCATATGCCACCGGCCCGAAACCCTGTTTTGACGTCAGGAGTGGAATCCAAAGTTCCGCTGTCGCGTCAACCCGGTACCCAACTGGGTCCTGAAACTTGTCGATGGTAGTCCTGGTCCTAGATGTTGGGTGATGTTGGGTGCTGGTAGGTCATGGTACTGCACGGAACGGCTGGTGAACATGTGTTCTTTTTGTGCGTGTTCATGAAGGTTTCCTGGTGTTGGACATCTCACAGCCAGTCACGCTCAAATTGCTGAATCTAGGAATCTAAAGAGGAAATGCAGCTACCCTGGCCTGTCACTAAAAGTGGAAAATGCTGCCACTAACCAGCATATCAATTTGGCTTCAAAGTGTCCAAAGAGGCGCCAGAAAATTATGAACATTTATGAGCATTGTGCTTTCCAATCCAAATAAGATCCACCTGGCATCATGTTGTGTCTTGGCAGTTTGGTGGCTATTATATATATGTATATATATATATATATGTGTGTGTGTAAATTATATATCTCCCCGCAGTTGTACCGAAGACATATGTTCCATCCCACACACCATGCTTTTGTATGACTTATTCAAGCATTTGCGCTTGCCGTATCCTATCACATTCCCACATTTATATGATTGTCTCCTTGAAGGTTAAGAAATATATGGCATGTACAGATGAGTCTTGAACAGTCCGGGCCCCTGGTTGACAGCATGACCTTTTCTCTTGGACTTTCTGAGGGTTGGATAACTAAGGAAGCACCTGCCGGCCTTTCAGTCAGCAGCGGAGCAGGACCCGCTGTGTCGATGGTCACAGGGTCAGTGGGTCGAACTCACCAAAAACCGAATTGGAAGGCACAACATGGGCCATGTTCATCCATTTTTCAGAGCCAAGTGACCGAGTCTTAAAATACCAGAGAGTACTGCCAGGTGGGCCCCCAACGGCTAAAGTTGGATAACTTGGTCAACGAGGCTTCATGTTCTTTTTCCATAGTTCATGGGGTTTACCCTCTGGTAATCAAACATGGCTAGCTGGACAATTCCCTATAAATGGATATAAATGGTGATTTAACAGAACAATTATCTATAAATGGGGGGATTTCCAGCGCGCCATGTTTGATGACACCGGAGGGCAAGTACCATTACATGTCCCATGGCATATCCGTTAGGAATGCACTATTAGTCCATTGCTAACCATATTGGTACCCACAAGATATCGTATATCCCATGAAATATCCATGAAGATATCAATTCTTGGTATCCCATTATCCATGACAAATCCATTGTGCATCTATTAATGATGAATTCTCAACCATATCCAAGAAAATATTCCATCAAAAAATCATCATACCTTTATATGTATATATATAATATATTATGAACTTACTAACAGATACAATGGACCATGATGACAAGATGACAAGACATCACAAAACGAACCATGGACATTCGTCCGCAACTTTTGTTTGTGAACTAAACTAACTTCGATAAGTGGGTTAAATCGTTAAATCTAAAGCCATAAAATGTTTCATCAAATTGTACATTATTATATCTATTATTAAGTAAATCATATGTATATGTATATTTACTCCATAGACTATCCCTTATATCTATTGATATCCCATAACTATAATATTTATCCAATCATCTATGGATATGTCCGCCAGCCAGGCCAAGGCCACCAATGCCTTGCGCCTCTCCGCCGCCACACGGCGACTGTTGGCGGAGCTGCCGCCGCCGTCGCCGGCATCGAACCTGTCGAACACCGCGGGATCCGGGGCAGCCACGTCCGGGGAGGAGGTGCAGGAGGGGAGGGAAGGGAAGAAGATGGAAGAAGTGATGGGATAGGTCTGGGATCTATGTATTTTATGTATTTTCTATATCTATAATATGTTTTGAAATTTGGGGGAAAAGATTGGACAATTCGAATAATATTCAATATTACATTAAAATGTCCATCTATATCAGTTCGTTATTACGAGTAGCGATTTGGGGATGGTTTATACCACCCATTTACGGTGGTTTTGGGCGTATGATGGTTTTATCACATTATATCTAGACGTCATGAAAATTTTGAGAACATTGGTTTTCCCATGTTTTTTTGATGACATGTAAAAAGATGTAAAAGGTATCCCTATAGATTTGGATGTTATTTTTCCGGGCATGTGTTGTGTTCAGATATTTATTTAGCACTTGGGACTCATATAGCATTACATCCATTATTTTTTTTGAACGTTTGCCCAATTTGGTCAAGAAACATAAGACTTGAAGAAGCATCTCCAGGAAAAACACATGGGATGCCATTTTTCGAGACGTTCCTTCAATTCTGTTTATCTGACATGTTTGGATCGTTTTTTGGACAGAACGGATATGTTCAAACACTTTGACCAGAACGAATCCACACAAACCATGCTTTGGGATGATCCATGATGATTCAGGTGTTTTTGGCTTTCTTGGCCATTTCTAGATAGAGTTTTGGGGGTTCAGACCACGATGGGCCTGGCAGGGCTTTCTTAGTTGCCCGGTCACCACTGGCCAGCTTAGCAGGAGGTGAATCTAGATGGTTTGGGAGGAACCTTGCTGCCCTTTCAGGCGGGCTGTGCGATCAGAGCCTGCACCATGTCGTGGCAAATGCTAGATACCCTGCCAACTATAGATATGTTAAGGTTACCTGAGCCCCAAGACTCCAGCAACTTTGGGGCGCCCCGGAAAAATAGTGGCGAGGACTGCAGCTTGCTTGTGACTGGAGTCTTAGGCGAGACATATTTTTTGGGTATTCTGGGCCCATATGTTCTGGGCCCAGCCAACAGCATAGAAACTCTGTCATATGGTGGAAAGTCGTGCTGGGGCATTTTTCTTTCGCGAACTGAGACTGGTTTCTGGGATGATGATCCCTGCTGACCCATTATTCTTAGGGATTTAAGCTGGCTAAACCAAGCAAAGCTGCAGAACTCAGCTGAGAAGATCCATAGTGGTACCCCAGATGCATCTCGGAAGGTGGAGGCGGTGCAATATGGCTTGGCGCGGAAGGGCAGGCCAGGCTCTTCTGAAGAGGGGTCCAACGTGACGTCCACGTGACATGAAGGCAACTAGCAGGAATCTGGGTCAACCTCGAATGGGCACCTCAATACGTTGATTTGTTGCAATAGTTGCTGCTAATATGGCCCAGGAACCACAACTTATCATCCCCCCACCCTCAAGAACCAAGAGCCAAGGCTGAACCAACAGCATCCAACAGCTTGATGGAATCCTCCCTGAAAAACTCCGACCAACATGACCGGAATTCCAGGGATTTGGTGCATTTGCGTCCCTTCACTTTCAGACATAAAGACATCATGGAGCCAGAAGAGTGCCTTTTCTGTTTGGAAAACCAAGTTCCAAGGCCGCTCCTATGGACATCTTGAGGCTTCATCGAAGGATGTCCAAATTACCCATGGCATTGTGTTGTTTTTCTCCCAGAATGTTGAACACTGTTGGTACCCTTCATCATTCATCGTCACTTTTGATTCGATGTTCTCCATTTCATGTGTCTTTTGCACTTTTGGGTGTGCATTCCTGAGCTGCCGTTGCCAGCTCAACAGGAAGTAGAGTGAAGAGCAACAGCATCAGAACACAGCAAAGGAAACTGCACCGCCAGAAAGGGCGGCACCTCGCTTCGGCCGCCTCGTTTTTTCTCGCTTCGGCCGCCTCGTTTTTTCTCGCTTCGGCCGCCGGTATAGGTCCACGGTAGGAGCAANACCCCCCTTCCCACACCCCCTTCCCCCCTAAATAATAAACCCTAAAAGGCTCTAAACATAGTCTATATCCATAGTCATGTTCCCTGCGGTGGCCAAAGTGAGTTGATTTTGGTGCGGTGGCCAAAGTGAGGAAAAAANATATCCATAGTCATGTTCCCTGCGGTGGCCAAAGTGAGTTGATTTTGGTGCGGTGGCCAAAGTGAGGAAAAAATAGGTGGCCAAAGTGAGTCCCTAACCGCCAGAAATGGCTCTTAACACCAGGGAAACCATTTGGACTGACATTTGTGTTTGTCTATACTCTGCCATATGTATGTATCTATCTGTGATATCAATGTCTCTTGCTTATGGGTAGCACTTGAGAGCAAGCCAGGTAGAAGCATCCTTCTCGTGCCGTAGCTTGAGGCAAAACACCTGTGAGCAAATAATTCAGGGATGGCCCGCTGGGGCAGTGAGTGAGGAATCCCCCCAGCGGGAGGATTGCCGTTGGTTTTAAGGATGCCCATACTACATGGCAGGAAACCTTTGTTTTTACTGTGGTGAACCCAATAGAATAGTCCATGCCCAATATGTTTCCAAAATATTCACCGTTGATTTAGGGTTCTTATGATCGTGAAACATGCATGCCCCCCAGTCTACATTGGTCTTGCCAGTCATCCGTCGCCGCGCTCCATGGCAGCGCTGGTGTCTACTCATCGCCTTGATGAGTCTTGATGAGTTTCCCCAGTGGTGCAGTGGGCAGCTGCCACCCTTTGAATCTTCGGAATTTTGACCTTGGGGCTGATTGCTTGCTCATCTGGGGGAGGCTCAGCTGCAACTGTTGGATTGATACACTTGGAACATACTAGACTCAAGCTGCATATAGGTGTAACGACAAAGCATGTTCTCGCTTTGGAAGGATGTAATGATGTACCTCTTGTAAATTAAGAGTTTGACCCTGAAAATCAGCAACTTCTAGTATTTCTAGTGGAAACGAATCTTTCAACCCTTCTCTGGCAGGGTCTTTGAAGCACTGAGGCAGGCCACAGGCCTGGCTGTGCAAGAATGGGAGCCATGGGTACCTTGGTCGTCTGCGGTTGTGAAATCCTGCACCAGCTTGGATGGTTGAAACATGTTGAAACGCTATACAGTAAACAATGGGAGTAACCACCTATCAAATGGTGATTTCTTCCATCCACTTGAGGATTTAATTCTTGCTATTGAAACCAGATGATGCCAGCAACAAAGACCCAGCCAAGACCCAGCCAAGACCTTTGGCCTGCGATACCAAGGTATCTGCCCTCCACCGTTTTGCGGTGCTGGTACAAAACTGTTCCACCGTGCAACAGTGCAGCGACTAGGCCATGAAAATTAGCGAAGCAGGCTACCTTTGCGGGGAAACATCCCACCGGGGCCAAGGAACTGACTGTGTAGGAGTTAATTGCATTCTCAGAAACCTGTCAAAGCCAAGCCATGTTAGATTTAAAGGTGATTACCTTTTGGGCACCTGTAGACCGGCATGAACTAACGGATTTTTCAATAGGGTTGCAGGTAGGGTGGGGAAAGGTGAGATGATGATCCAACCAGAATCAACTAGATACGTTTTACTTGAATTGTCCACTGTCTTCCCTACTCCCCTGATCCTGTTGATAGCTAGAACCGCCAAAGACATGCTGGAAGATCCTGCTTCTAAAAAGCAGGAGTATCGCGATATAGCTGTCCACGATGAGGTTTCCAAATTAATTTGTGGGTTCCAAAATTGTTGATTTCCATTACCCTTGATGATGACGACGATGACGATGACGATGACGATGATGACGATGACGACGACCAAGTCACTTTCACATGGGGGCATGGCCGCCACAAACAACGCTTACATAGATTCATCCAGATTGGCTGTAGCGACCTCGCAACAGCGACTTCACCTTCGATGATTCACGGAGAATCACCAAAATCATTGCGAGCATGTCCAGTTTAGGAATGCTGACTTATGCTGAAACATGAGCCATCTTGAAAAAAAATATTTTGCCCATGTTTTTATTGTGCTTGTTTGTTTGCATTGGCACATTCAAATCTGATCAAATCTGTTTTTCCCCTTTTTCCGGAGAAGCCACTGGGATCGGTAGTTTAGTATGTTGATCTTTTTCTATGCATGGGGGGGATGTGCGGATGTGCTAACAAGCTAATTGTTCATTCTTGTGATGAGCGTCTAACCATCCCACCAAAGGTACCACTCCAAATAATAGATGCTTAAGATTCGCCCTGATTAGTAGCTGTTGGTGGTTAACAAGCCCTGAATTCTTAGGTTTTGGTGGGCTGGTTGAACCCTCATGAGTTTCGCAGGGTATGTTTGGCCAAGATTTCCCTTGGAAGGCTTGGGGATGCTGTTTCTGCACTCCGCGTCCATCGTGATGCCCGGCTTCGACGCGTCCCTCAGACTCGATTTGCTACTGATCATCTGATCGGGTGCATGGGGACATGATCGGGATGTAACTGGCCATCAGATATTTGGGAGTGTCTGAACATGCAACATTTTGCAACACCTCCTTGCAACATTTTGCAACTGTAATGGCAAACCTTATGGTGAAGGATGTGAATGATCGAATGTGGGGGTGCCCACCCATATGGTTGCGCTCCAGCAGCTCCAGCTAAAAGAGACACGCGTTAGCTACGTTTGCAAGAGTTTGATACAAGTCAATCATTCACATTTTTTTCCGCTCCTGTTTGAGGTCTGTTGGGACAGTTGAACTTTAATGGCGGAGCCCTGTAAATACGCAGTGAATCGAAGGTGATTTTCGTCCCAATGCGGGAAAAGGAATTTAGAGAAGATCCCAATAGGATTCAATATGATATGCACCCCAAGACCTGTCCATTTACTGTATGTTCTCCAGTTCCTTTTCCCTTTCCCGCCTTCAAAGTTGAACTGCGATGGCACGTGCACGGACAGGACCGCCCGGTTCGACTACTGGCGTGTCCTCTACTGGACACAGCTGCAGAAGCGCCTGCGACGGATTCAGCGGAGGCACTTGCTGCGACGAAAGCTGCAGCTGTCCAAAGCGTCTGTGGCGGAGGGCAGGAAAATCTCACCGCCCTCACCAGACGAGGTGACGATTGGTCGCGTCGTTGCAGTGGTGTTGGTTGAACATGGGTGTGGATGGCTGTGGTATGTGGAGGTCCTTGATAGGGGGCCCCCGCGAGGGGCTGAGAAAAACTCTTACTGTTGAGATCTGTTGAGAGAGGTACCTTTGGGTAATGCAAGGTGCATGATAACGATAGTTGATGATAGTTGGGTGTAATTAGTTGGAAGATGTTCGCAATGTGACACGCATTTTCTCCACCAAATATCAGATGGTTTGGCCCAGCCAGAAGTCTCAATTCTTTGACTTGCCGACCTCCGATGGGCCAAAGCCAAGCAAATTGAGGTATCCATGCTGACCCGAAGAATGCCAAAGGACTGCATCATATGCATTGTCACATGTTTGGGAATCACTACATGATGGATTGGCTTGTTCAAAAACTACAGCAGGGTAAAAAAAAACGCCATGTCCTGTAATAATGTTCGACATTGTTTCATGGCTATACATAGAAGTCTTGAACCACACCCCCCACATTTGAACACAAGCTCTTACCATGTTGCTGGCTGTGAATATATACTTTTTTTGCATGTATATGCGTGTAACGAGCACACACACACATTGTATAATATATATATATATATTATATGTATAAGTACGTGTATATACAGTATATTTATATATATATATATATGTGTGTGTGTGTGTGTGATATATGTATATATATATATATGCACATGTATATATGCGTGCGTGTGTAGCATGAATAGGTATACACAGATGTAGACATGTCCCACTGTATCCCATTACCGTATGTCCATTTATGTCCCCATATGCTTGGTTAGTATGCCCATGGATTGTTGGTTGATATGCCAGAAATCATGCCCAGTCCATGCCCTGTACTCAGATGGACTCCTTTGACAGCAGCAGGCCAAGTCAGACCTGTAACACCCGAGCGGTACAGTATGATCCCTGATATGGTCCCTGAATTAGTTCATGAAAGGATTGGGTCCTGGTCTTGTCCACTTTCGACAACGTGGTGGCTGTAGTGTGGGTTTGCTCACTGTTGGTCAATTCCTTCCACTGATTAAGTCAAAAGATCGCAAAAGTCTAGGATCGCTGATTGGTATTGATATGTTTATTGATTATACCGTATTTTATCTTCTGTTGCTTCAACCGTTTGGATCCCGCATTGAAGCCATCATTAAAGCCATCCCCTAAAAGGACCGTGGCGTGGTCAGCTAAATGCCTGGGAAGCCTTTGCCGAGACGCAACGTCATCGATTTCTGCTGGAGCGCCGGGCCGAAAATCAAGCACCTCCAAGTGTGATGGTTGATCATTTGTTTCAATTGCAATTTTCTTTTTGTCCTGATTTTTCAATCACGCCGACGGCTGCTGTTGGTTGTCAGATGTTATGAGTTGTACACACACACACGTATGTAATTGCAAAAATATATGCACACACGCGTATGAATGTATAGGAATTACAGTAACGGTTTTAATCGGATTTTACGATTCTATCTTTATTGGGGGTTGTTTTTGTTTGTCGTTTTGTACGTGTGGCTGGGCATGTTCCTCCAATATTTCTGGTTGGGTCTTGTCGCTCCCGACGCTGACAACAGGACCTGAAACCACACTTCACAGGGAAAGTCTTTGCTCGAAGCTCGGGACGGGCGGAGAATCGCACCATGGGCGGGAGATAGGGAAGGCTTGGCTGAAAATAAACATCTACCCCTTTTCCAGGCCCCAACACATGACGTTTCCCATTTCCCATTCAAAAAAAAACAGGTGATTTCCAGGATGTTGCCACACAAGCGAGCTACTTATGCTCAGCAAATGTTGTGAATCCTTCTATTTTTGTTGCTGGTTGTCTTTTCATCTTCGGGGGTATGCATAATGTAGTTATCTTTTTAACTCATGACAGCAACAACACCTTGAATTTACCCCCAATTGATTCTGACAGTGCTGTTTTACCTCTAGATTCGATGTTCATTCCCTCCGATATGATTGTTCACCAAACCGCTCTCAGGATACTTGGGCCTCTACTGGGCCAGTTCCAGCAAATACGACAATGGCTTTTGGTCTGCGTATTCATGGCTTCGACCGCACCGCGCTGGTTTGCTCGTCCCGGGCGGTTCCTTTCTGGAGGCCAAGTTGGATGTACAGCTCTTGGAGAAGTCACTTGGTGCTGAAAACAGCAGTGTTTTTCGATGAGACTTGAAGCAACGTACAAACATGTGTGGCTATAGAGGTTTGATATTGTTTGGTGATGTTTGTTTTGCATAGCATACTGTACTGCACACATGTGCCTTACATATATTATATTCTTACATCCGTGTGATGAGAACATATTTTCTATTTTTTTGGGGTGCTATATTTGTATAGTCACGTATATCTATATTCAAATTGATGCAAGCACTCACAACTTTAAGAGATGCCTAGGATAGTCCCTAGCCCTCCACGGTCCCAGGCTACGTATCTTCAATCAACCGCCCGCCTATTGGGATTCCCTGGAAGCTCTGGCTGCTTCCGTACCCTTGAGCCCCTGGACCGACGCTCGGCACCGTTGGCCACCCTGTGGTGGGGTTCGTGAGGATAACCTCTGGCAATCAAACATAGCTGGCCGAGAAAGCCACCATCAATGGAGGCGTTCAGGAAATCATTGAGGTAAATAGGACGTCTTCAGCATGCCATGTTTCACTAGCAGAGAGTATAGTCACTGAAAACAGGGGGTTCTATACAGTACAGTATATATCAGAATACAATCTAATATGAGGAAACCAACCGTAATCCTTGGCCAAGAGACATATCCACTTTCCACTTTGCGAACCATCTGAGGGCTGGGCCCGCTGGCGACCAAGAGACATATGGTGATATAGAAAAAATGTATATTTATGTAGCATTGTTAACTACATATCCAACAACAGGCAGCATGTCATGTAGCACGATGTCCAACACAAGAGAAGGAACTTGGCCAACCCGGGTATACTGAGACAACCACACATATTGTATTGTATATACTCAAAATATGTCAGGTGGGTAAACACATGGTTTCCTGCAGATTTTCCCTTCAACCCATCTATTGAAGCACACATTTTCGCAGGCGTGGATTGACTTTGACCTCACCATTTCCCCCTGCTGCTTTGATAGCTTCTCCTTTGTGCACCTCATCGGACGGACCAGAGATGGCGGACTGCCACACGTGGTCATCAGGGACTCTCCTCATGAGGACTGGCTACTTGAACGCTAAACTTTGGGTTCTGGCATGTTTTTACTATCCCAATAAGCGCTCAAAATAGCCAGTTGTTAGTCGGAATCAATCTTCCAACCCAGCCATTTTGGCTCAAGCTCAAACCATCGGCTCAAGTCACATGGTTATGAGGCCCTGTGGGCACGACTGTCGCACAGGTGTTGAAACTACCTTGATCCTTGCCAAGGCATCATCGGCGCAGAAACGATCTCTTGTGTAGGGTTCGCTAGACGTATATGGCAAAAAGGCTTCATCTTATCGAAGTTGGAGTTCGTTTGGACAATGCTCTCGTCCTTCTCGCTGGAGTGGAACGAGCGATGCCGGCAACCAAGCGGAAACAGCGCATCCACCACGATGAAATGATCCCCAGTCCAATGCCGAAATTCGTCGAGAAGATTCGCACTGGCTTTCCGACATCAGCGCGTCCGTTGACGCAGCCTGACTGTATTGACATGCTAGCGGAAGGGCAGCCAGGAGTGTGACAGCACGCGTGCCGACTTGAAGGCGAACATGAAGCAACAAGTGGAGCAGACCGAAGCCATAAAGCAGCTCCAAGATGGCCTGCAGCACTTGGAGCAGGGGACCCCTTCTCGGATTGCTTTCCCCAACAAATTTGGGCAACTGGAAAGGTTTGAAAGGTGTGGCCAAGGGCGCCCGGCTTCCATGCCTACATTCCTCACGCCCATAGATGTGCGTTCCTTAAGGTGCGTGAATCGGGCGCAATGTCGCGAACTAGGTGTTCAATATGGAAGCCGTACAGATGGCCCTATTGACCCACAGGTCACCATGGAATGTAAAGCCGCAAGTGCAGATTTGTATAGCCCCGAATTTGCTGCGTCTATCTCAGTCTCACATTGTACCATCTACTGATCACGTGCTTAGTCCAGTCCTCCGACCAGCAGAGACTAAGATAGGGCAAACCCTCTGGAAGCCCCGCCAAAAAATGCAGTGTCCATGTTGATTTGGGGGTAGGTAGTTGTAGAAAAATTCAGTGATGTGAAAAAGAGACTTCTTGCAATGCAATGCTTGTAGCTCAGTGTCTTCAGAAAACTAGGTTCACAACCCGGCTGTTCACAGGGATTGTTACAGCCAGAGCTTGGGAAATTATATTGGCATCATTTGTCAAGTTGGGCACTATATATAGTTGACATAGTTGATATAGTTTCCCAGTCAAAAGGAAAGAAGGAAACTGACGCCTGGACCTCTCAGTTCCACAACGCGACATTTGTCGCAGGACTACCACCACCACTGTGCCAATGCCGGCTTCCTGATCGTACGCAGCCCTTCATTTGCTTAGTTTATCTTCTCATCGTCTGGCTTTATTTTTGTGGCAAAGTCGCAGCATTTCCCATAATGATTCCTTTCAGGGCGCGGTAGTTGCAGGGATGGTGAACATATTCTAAGAACATGTCAAGGATAAAGGCGAAGTTCATGCTCCGACGAGACTACGTTGATATGCGGCATCCTGCCATCCAACACCCAGGGTTTGCTTGAAATGCACGCATGCCGTGCAAAGCACATACCTCCGACAAGATAGTAAAATTGAATTATGATCCCTATTGCTATCATACATTTGAATTTGACCCTTCATTTTCGACAGGTATCAACAAACGGTACCATACACATATCTGTATTTAGTGGTTCTTCCCGCTTGGTTGTAGCCGGGGTTATAACCAATTTGCTGTTGCCGCTGAGGTAACAGCTCTGTGGGCCGCTTCTTCGTGCAGCTGGCAACGGAGAAACGGCCCTGGCCGGCGATACCTTATGGCGACTTGATGGCTGCGGCTACTCTTTATTCTTTTGTAGTCTGGAAATTGAAAGTTCCACCCAAGAAGTGATGTATGTTCATGTGTGATTTCTGATATGAAGCAACTATGCTCCAGTGCCAAATTCGATTGCAGAAGGTAAGCTGTGGAGGGTTAATTGCTAGCCTTTAAATGCTTCGCGTCTAAGATGTGATCAACCCACCCGGGCCAGACTCGTGTTTGGATTTGTGTCCTGAGTCCTGATCGGAGACGAAAAACATGATCAGTTAATCTGGCTGAATCAAACTGAGCTTACAACAACGTCAACATAAGTGATGGCTAGGAAGTGGGACCACCCCAAATACCTTACTTCAATGAACTGTTACAATTCTGATGAGTTGACTTGCCAAGACCTCAAAGATCAACCCTTTGGGAGTCAAACCGCTGATTTACATCCGGGTGCTGTTTTTCTGACCATGCCAATTGAGAGCTGGATGACACTACTATGACTGTGACGCTTCTTGGAGTGAGGATCCATGGTTGATATATATATATATATTTATTTATTTATTTATTTGTTTTCCATGGTATGAAGGTACCGCAAGATGCCCCAGCCTAGTCACAAATGGGTTTGTGTATGTTTGTGTGAAAATAGGAAACTGGTGAAATGATCATTTGTTGCATTAACATGGGGACGTGGCCCTTTTTTGGGGGGAGGGGCACCCAAATCATTCCACTGGCAAGGCTACCAGAGTGCCCTGGCCGAGTCACTCCTAGAGCTATTGGGTCTTGAAGCGGCGTCTCGACTGTGCGGGCGGTGGCGCTGGTAGATGGGAATGTCCAGAAAATGCGATGGCACACCTTCTTTTTGCATTGGCAAATTATGATAAATTATGTATATAGATGTTTCTGTTAGTCATCATGTCTAAGCATTTGGTTTATGATCTTACCATGTTGGTTGTTCATGTAAATCGCTGATTCTGCTGATGAAGTGCCTGCGTTTTCTGATTTCATCTGCGTTGTAGTTGCTGAACCCCCCAAAGCGGGTCAACATTTGAGCCATTTTGAGCCTAAACAAAAGCAAAGGGTGACTAATTGCACAGTCATTTCAAGCCTTTTCCCACCCAGTTCGTGGAGATTACTGTAAATTCATGTTTTGTGTTTCTGACTCCTTCATATTTGCTTGGTGTTACTTACCATTTTTGCTTGGTAGGTTTACCACAGTTTCTTGGGCAAACTCATGCTTGCTGGGTGAATAGGTATACGGGGTGCTTGGATGTAATCCTTGCGATGCAAAGACCTCGTCCCAAAATCGGTGTGCCATGCACTGGCCACCACGCAATATTAGAACTTCTGGGTTAACACTGTTTCCTTAAGATGAGGGGCCAAAACTGCATGGCACACCGATTTTGGCGACAAAGCAAACCATGAAGCTCAGACGTGTAGAACAACCTTGTGCCTTCTGCTATTGTGTATGGTAGTATGGACATATATGTAAATGTTATAGAAGGATCCGGTTTCATGTTTAAGAACGTAATCAACTTGGCATGGCACAGTGATGTTCCACTGGGATGTGTGCGTGTGAGTTTTCAATTACTCTGCCCGTCGGTGTGCCATGCGGTTGTGGTTAGATGCGTCGATTGTTTTGAGCAAACGCGAGGGCTCGTAGTCAAGTACTTGAATCAGTTTCCATGTTAAGCGCGAAGAAATGTATACTGTAGTGATAACCAGGTACTAGAATTATATCTAGAATGTACATAATTCTTGTTTGAACTGACAACTTGAAAATCCACCATCTTCGGGACATACCCAAGCAGGCTGACCCCATCAGAATTCGCCTGCCTAAAAGCCTAAAACGAGGACATGTATGGTGAGACATCCCGGAGCTATCGCTCCCAGCACCTGGGTCAAGCTACTGGATAGTGTGGATGGGTAGGACATCCTCCAGTTGGTAGATAGTAAACATAGCCCGCATTAACTAGTGCGGTAGAGCATCCTCTATAGCCCAAGTGAAGTTGGAGTTACGTTCTAACGAACTGGGGCACCCCTTGTATGATGGTTTTGATCCCATGAAAAACCCAGAAAAATCCCATGAGTCAGGGGTCTTTCAAAGGAATCCAACTAGTTCCCACAGTATGTGCATGACAGCCTGTCCATCCACAGTATGGGAAGCCAACTGGTAACGATTGGGTAGTCGAATACGCTTGCTGGTCTCCGTTGCGATACCTGGCAAAAGCCAACAGACATCAGATTTCTTGGTGGGATACTTAGGATTGGTCATGTGGAAGCCCAGCAAGATTTTGCGTCCAACCCCGATGGATACAAGATACTGTAATGCAACGATCTGGCTGATGTTTCACCTGGTCAGCTTCCATCTTGACTTTCATATCTTCGGGATTTTGGACCCCCAGGCAGAAATAATAGTGACTTTCCCAGCAACTACCTATGAGCTCTCTTCAGAAAAATGGACCCTGGAATGACAAAAAACCTGAACCCAAATCAGATAATCCGTGGCTAACCATGATTGGATAACAATCCTGGTTGAGAAGATTGGCTGTTGATTCCCCACTTGCCAGGTGAGGGTCTCTAGATTCTAACAAAAGTGCCAATGCTTCCTTCCTTCTCCTTCCTTCTTCTTGTCCTTCGTTCTCCTCGTGTCATCTCTGCCAGCTCCGGATGCTGCGGGCCACGCCTGGATCGACCCAAACCTCATATCGTGAGGTGAGGATGCCGTGGGCTGCGCCTGGACAGAGCACCCTTGCCAGCTCCGGATTTATCGTGCCCCATATTGCGAGCTCCGGAGGCTGTGGGGTGGGCTTGGACCCGAGCAGACAGAATGCCAGAAGAGAACGTCAAAGAGCATGCCAGCTGAATGCCAGAGATTTTAGTGGGCACTGCCGGACATCAGCCGCGAGCGCCAGATCCCAGCGGGCGCTGGCGCTCGCGGTTGAGGTCCGGCAGCGCACATATCAGAAAGAATGTCAGAATAGATGCCAGATAGAATGCCAGACAGAATGTCAGAATAGATGCCAGATAGCATGCGAGAAAGATTGACAGGAAGAATGTGAGAAAGAATGCCAGAATAGACGCCAGATAGAATGCCAAAATAGATGCCAGATAGATTGCCGGAAAGAAAGTCAGCATATATGCCAGAAAGTACGTCAGAATAGATGCCAGATAGAATGCCAGAAAGAATGTCAGAGTATATGCCGGAAAAAATGTCAGATAGGTTGTCAGAGATTATACGCTATATACATGTATAATATATATATACACTTCCATGAGGCATGTCAGAAGCTATGTCAGGGTAGTGTGTCAGGGCGGGGATCGCTCGAAGTGAAGTATGTTTTTGTTTGTGTGCTTTCTTGCTGTTTGCAACTGGATGTGGTTTGCGTACATGTGGTGACGTGTACAGTGATTTCTTATTGGATATGGTTGGGAGGTTTCTGCATGTATTGAAGGCTCAGGGTGCTGATAACAACATAGGACGCGCAGACCCCAGGTGTTTGGTAAGCTTTCCAACAAGAAGACCTCAATACGTCCTTATTCTTGGGATTGGAGAGGGTGCCCAGGACGCAGGATTAACATGGTAGCTATCATGAACTAATCGAAGCGGGTAGTTTTACCAACAAGAATGCACATCTGAAACCCGAGCTTGACCTGACATGGATAAGAACTACGCTTTCAAAAATACATGGTTTACCCGATCCAGCTACCAACCATGTAATTTACCAACTTCAAAAGATCAGGTGCGGATGACCATCCAACATAGTAGCCATGTCCAGCCTTCATAAGCCCGTTCCACTCCTAGCGGCAGCAAGCAAGCCTTTCATCGCCCTGTCAGCCTAAGCTCAGCCTGAGTGAGGTGTCTTCACCACATCACCCTGGGCCGTGCCATGGGTGATCAGAGCTATGCCAACTACTGCCTCTGCTGGCGCGCCCAGTTAGATCGCCTCGTAGGGCGCCAGCGGGATCAAAGCCGCTGGGTGCAGTTTCTGAGGCCCAGGGAAGGGCCAGAGATGGGCTTCCTCCTGGTCGCTTGGCAGATCTTGGCAGATATTGGCAAGATTCATGTGGCAAACCCGAAAGCAAATCTACCATGGGAATGGTTTATGCAATCCATTTATGGTGGTTTTGGGGATGGTTTTATTATGAGAGCAGGACGCTGTGGCAGTGCACTTTTTCACTGTTTTTTCAACACTATAATTAACCACTTGTTAAAACCCAAGCTGTCAATGAAGATGTGTTCATGCACTAGAGAGAACATATTGCTTGAAGAAGTGTCCAGGTGCTCACTCTACGTTAGCTAAATGCTGCAGTGTCCCTTTAACAAAACATAATTTGTGCAGATCCTGTATCATATATGAATATGCATCACTACATAAATTACAATAACAATCAATATACCCATACCTGCCAACAATGCAGTATTCAAAACAGAAATGCAGCATACCCTTCTTCATAAGTGTAATCTTCCTTTCGAGCAATGCAGTTTGTTTTTGCAGGAACAATATCCATACAAAATATGAAGTGTTTTTGTAAAAGATATACCATGCCCTTTGAAGGAGTACAGTGTGCATTTCTATATGTCTAACCTTCTTTTCAAAGGAGCAGTCTCCCTTTTTAGAAAAACCAATATTCCTGCACAATATGCACTATTTTTGATATAGGGCATCCCTCTCAAAAGTGCCATATGTTTGGAAATGTGAGATTCTTTAGGAATATTCTTTCGCTCGTTACAACAGGGCATTGTCCTTTATGGCAACACAACTTTCCTTTGAAGACGCAGCATTCTTGGACACCTGAATTATTTTTGTAGATATATATATATATATATATTACTCCCCTTGATCAGCCCAGGCTTCATTTACTTTGGTTTACAGAGACAACGCTCACTTCAAAAAATGTTTTGAACTATCCAAAATAATGTATTGCTTTAATCAAATATCTCACTCATATCAAGGGGATNCTTTCAAAAGAGTGCTGCATGCATACAAAATAGAATACGTTCAAACAATGTTTCATTTTCTATGACTTAAAATGCACTGCACATTCTTCAAATTACAATATTTTTGAGGAGAATTGTCTACATCAAAGGTGTCATTCTCAAAATATATTTTGTTTTGAAATAACATCACATTATTTATTCAGAGAAATGATATAGAATTTTGAAGGACATATTTTACATGCTCACATATACAATGTGTTCTTTATAGGAATACAAAAACACATATTGTGAAAGGGCATTGCATGAGCAATAGAGTCGATATTTGAAATGGAAGATAAAAGTAGGCATATCCTACCTCAATGGAATGCTCTAACATCTGAAAAGAAATGGACATGTTGAAGGGGGTATTCATTTCAAAGAGATGCAGCACTCGTTTCAAGGAACTACTATAAATTGTTTGAATATGTGTTGATTGAGGAGTTTGACTCAATAATCCCAATCAAAATGAGTCCTACAAACTCATTGGTTGCCTTTATTTTTTTCATAGTCTTCTGGCATATGTNATGTGTTGATTGAGGAGTTTGACTCAATAATCCCAATCAAAATGAGTCCTACAAACTCATTGGTTGCCTTTATTTTTTTCATAGTCTTCTGGCATATGTTCAAAAACACCTCAAAGACAGAATTGCCTAATCCAGGCCCCAAGCCCTTTAGCTTCCCCCAAGGATACCTGCATTTTCCCATGGTTTTGCATGGTTTTCTGACGAAACCACAGACCCAAAGCAAGCAAAAACAAAACCAAACACAAGTTTGCAAACCCTAAGGGGGTAAAAGTGGCAAAGAGTTAGATCCTGCCACTGCTTTTTGCCAGTCCTTCCNCACAAGTTTGCAAACCCTAAGGGGGTAAAAGTGGCAAAGAGTTAGATCCTGCCACTGCTTTTTGCCAGTCCTTCCAAAACAAACCAACGAACCAAAAAAACAAGAAACCAAGAAACCAAAAAACCAAAAACCCCAAGAAACCAAAAAAACAAAAAAAAAAAAAAAAAAAGATTGCACACCCCAAGGGGAGGGGGTCAGATGCAGAGGGTTGGGTCTTGTTTTTTTGTTTTTTTTGGTTTTTTGGTTTTTTTGTTTTTTTTTGGTTTCTTGGTTTTTTGGTTTTTTGGTTTCTTATTTTTTTTTCTTTGGTTGGATAGCCATTGCAGATGTGCCAAGTAGAGATTGCCAGACATTGTCAATGGTTGCAGAGCTGTGCATGTGAAAAACAGTGCATTCTGTAAAAAAATGTTGTTGACAAAATCATCTCCCCACAAAGCTCCTCCTGGAAAACCAGGGATGCACCGTCCTGGCCGATGGGGGATTTTCCAGCAAACCATGTTCAATTACCAGAAAAAATGGGTTGACTTGATGAATAATCGATGGCAGAGAAACAGAAACAACACGTGTCAGTTTTGTGCATTTTCAGTATCAACACTATCAAACATTTCGATGAAAAAAAATGAATAACTTGTACCCATATACCCTCTTGGAAGGAACCAAATCTTCCCCAAATGTAGAGTGTCCTGAAAGCTTACAACAACTCCCCAGAAGGATCATCGAGATCACCGGCATCCAAAACCGGTGAAAATCACCAGCTTCATCCAGTCAGACTTATGCCAGATTGCTCGTCTCATGTTCCGGTCATGTTGTTGCTGCTTTTGCAATATGATTGATCGATGTTGAACATGAATCTACATCACATTCTAGATTTATTGTCATTCTGTGATGTTCGGTTCAGATAGACTTAGACGGAACAACATGCAGGCACGCATATGCTGTAGTGGAGCATAGTATCATACAGATTTTTGACTAATTATTCAATTATTTTTGGTGATATTCCTACTTTGCTGATTACGTACCACACTTTTCAACTGCCATACCATGTTCTCTTGGTGAATTCGAACCAAACAACTGACGCGGATTATATAAACGTGTTCCCATGGCGGTTCAATTTGCTAAGCATCATTTATAAGTCCAGCAAAGGAATATATACCAATTTCTGGCCATTTTGACGTGGTTTCATGGGGAAAATCAAATGTTGAACCGCTGGATTTTTGCGGGGTACTCTGTTTTCGGACGGACCCACATTTGTTGATGACCCTCCCTGTGTTTGGGGGCTCAATGAGCATCAAATCACATCCCCTTTAAGAGATTTTTAAAAGTCCCGTACCGGCAACCGGAGGCTGGCCTATCTTGGCTTCCGACCCGAATCAGCACCGGTAAATGCGCTACTGTAGCAGCCTGAGCCTGCAAAACCCGCTGTGTCTCGACAGGTTTCCCAATGTCTTCTGTGGATTCATCCCCAGTTTAGAACATGTTTAGTACCTCGGGTTTTAGATTGTAGTTCTATATCATCTGAAATCCCTTTCCCTGTGGAAAACCGCAGTTCGTTGTTTGATGTTTAGCCGGGCCGACATTCTCACAATAAATCATGCTGGGTAGTGACAATATCGTGATGTTATCTGGATATAAAATGATATTTTTGGAATGTGAATTAATGGGCTATATATATAGATATACAAATGATATATAGTATATATCTGGGGTATATCTCGATATAACTGGAGAAAAAAATATCCGGATAAATAAGAATAACCTGAAGCGTTAGGCCTTTTACGTATGATTCCCCTCATCTTATGATCCATCACTTTTATCGCTTTAATCGGGTGGCACGTCGACTCGGCGGTACAGAATCGACCTGCAGCAGAGGCTTTACCTTAGCTGCACTGTGCATTGTTGCACAGAAGGCATATCGGACCCACGCTGTGCAGTGGGAAGTCTATTCAATTCGCTACCATCTCGCTTCGCAGGTTGTGCGAGTTTCCGCGCCATTCCTCAATTGCATGAAGTCCTCATCCTTCCAGGGGCACACAAGACACGATGCAGACAACAGGAGCATTTGGGATTGAGGTCTGGCGTATTGCACGCCATACTCAAGGTTCCAAGCATTCATCAGTGATTTCAACAGATGTGTAAACTAGCGACACTGCTTCTTGAAGGCAATGTTCAAAAGGCTCACATGAGGGCGATCAGCTGGATATTGCCACTGCTCAAGATGCAAAGGTCCTCCTTCGCCTGTGCAAAACATGTAGTCAATATAAAGCTGATAAAACGAAACCCACTTCGAACCATCTGCCGCTTGATGTTCCAACGCTTGAAAAACCAACAAGTGATCTGCTTCACAAGTCAGTCTCATACCAAACCTGTCAGCCAAGACTCTCTGCACTTCAGCCACCTCCGGCAAGCCATTCCACGGAATGGTAATGGGGCTGGTGCCAAATTCACGACCGTCGGGATGAGGTTCATGAGGTTCATTGACACGATCTGCTTGATGGAAAAACACCCTGCGACTGATTCGTAGCATGACTCTTTGGAGGCACAACGCCACACTGCGCGCTTCATCTGTTTGAGTACGGAATTTACGGTGCAAAATCCAGAAATCAGGGTTCCGGTGCATTTTCACCAATTGAGCAGCAGGGTCTGCCAAACCATTATAGAAAAAACACCACGTCTAAACTGCGTTACTAGGGGCATGAATGTCTTGATGGGCTGCAACCTTGGTAATGCAAACGGGCTCATGGCCAAGTTCATGCAAATGGAGGCTATCCCCGTCCAGAGGTCAGCATGTCTACCATTCTTACGAATCTGTCGAGCGCGTTGCAACAACGTGGTCATTCCAGTCACGACACCTTGGCAGTCACACCAAATTCTTACCGCACGATTACTACTACAGGCAAAACGCAACGCAGCACATACGGCAGAGAGTTCGGCACGGCACGCTGATTGGAGAATGCCCTCAACATGACCTGCCGTTATAACCTTGGATTCAGGGCAACCTTGGTCATCATTCGGATCACCTTTAGTGACGCCATGTAGGAAGCCTATGGTTTTCATTGGTTTCCTATTTATTTCCTCACCTTCCTCTTCCCCATGGGCGCCTTTTGGGTTTCCCTTGGAAGTTGAACTTAGGAAGTCGTTTATGTAGCGGAAAAACCTTAGCAAAACCCTCTCCCTAGGTAACTACCTTCTGCCGGGGGGGTGGCGGGTGGTTTATTAAGGAGCAACGCTGTCCGGCAGGCAACGCCGCAAGCTCGGTCAAGCTGCCCATTTACGGGCGCCAGGTAGACCCGGCCAAGGAGGGGTTCCCCGCCCGGGAAGCGGCTGAGGATAGCCAGGTCCTGCAGCAATCCAACCTTTCAAAATCTTCTTTCAAGAACGGCCCGGAAAACCACATATGGCCCCCGCCAGAACCATTGAAAACTGTTCCCCCAATCACCTCTACAGGGTCTTGGCCCGAACCTTACCTGTATCTTTATATTTTTTTTCCTTCTACGAGCTCATGATTCCTAATCATTTTGTATCTGTTGGAGCTGATCTACTTTTTATTGCAATATAATTCGGTTGCCTGAACCTGCAGGCGCAAATCTGTCCGGGCCTTGTGGGGAAACCGCCTGTGCAAGTCCCGCGGCAACTTCGCCAGGCGCCTGTCTGCCAGAACCTCCGGCAGCCGCGGTGAGGACCGGCGAAAGCCAAACGCGTCCCAAGTCTCGAAGGTGGTTTGCTGGACAACATCTGCATCAACCTCACAAGCCGCATGCGTCCATGAACCCATCCATGTATTTGTGTGTTATCTACCGTCTCATCTATCAATCGGTGTATCCATCTATCCATCTATTCATTTGTCATCCATCCATCTATCGATCTGCCACTACCGATCTAGCTATATATCTATATATCTGTTTCTATCTATATCTCCACATATCAACTTGTCTATCTATCCATCAATCTATCAATTCCTTCAACCATCCATGATAAAAACTATCAATCTACCTATCCATCTGTCCAATTATCCAGCTATCTAAAGGCACAAAACCCTCCGTGACTCAGACATTTGCCTGCTAAAACTTCCTTCCGCAACTCTTCGGGGGATGTCACAGTCTTCCAATTGCTCCTCATGTAGCAAACACATCCTGATGCTTCAAATTCCGGTCTATTTGTCTCGCCTTGCCTTCTTGGGCGCATCGAAAGCCGCATGGCAGCCATGCGCAAGGAAGAAGACGCAGGACAGCGTGCCCACTTTGGGGGCCTCCTCCTCCCAGAGCCGCGCGGCAGCCTGCTCCCATCTAATGCAGGTATCTGCCCGCAAGTCTGGGGTTGGCACCGTCAGCATGTGCCTGTGGAGCAAATTCGGATTCAGCAACTAATGTGGGTTCCACAACAACTGATTCAGGCACTGATGTGGTCGGATTACGGAACTAATGTGGTCGGATTTCGAAACTAATGATTACGGATTTAGAAAGTTACCGGATTCAGAAACTAATGTGGTCTGATTCAGACATTAATTATTCAGAAACTATTGTTTTCGGATTCAGACCTTAATGATTTGCGACTTAGAAACTAATGATTACGGATTCAGAAACTAATGCTTTGGAATTGGGAAACTAGTAATTCCCATCCCCTCTGACAACTACATGCATAGTCACATCAGAAGACGCATCAAAATTCCCACCCCCATCTGGCAAGCACATGCACCTGTATTGGTTTCGGAATATAAGTTTCCGAATACAAGGCCGGTACATCAGTTTCTGACTACAACTGTATTAGTTTCGGAATTTAAGTTTCCAAACATAAGTTTTGGAAAACAACTGTATTAGTTTCCGACTGTAAGTTTCTGGAATATAAGTTTCCGAATGCAACCGTGACCACTGCCTGTGCAGCACGGCGATGTTCTGGCAGGGGTCCTTTCTCGGCTTGCCCAATTGCCTCTTCAGCACCTAGAATGGACAACATCATTGACCCCATTCTTTTTATCCCATGATCATAGTTGAACCCCAATTGCAGGGATGAAGGGCAAATAACCCAATCCCTTTATGCATTGCGCTCCAGATTTGAGCACCGCCATGAACGCGACTGGTTCTATGCAGTCTTGCATTTGCATTTGTCGAACTACTAGATAGCCTTGCAATCTTCCAAATCTGCTAGACTCTATGATCTGTGGATTAATTAAAAAAAATGAAAAAATATGAAAAAAATACGACCTTAAAATGTAACTTTTCATGTGAACTGAAAACAAATATAGAAATGGTAAAACTCAAAATGTAACTTTTCATGTGAACTGAACGACAAGTAAAAAAAGGTAAAACAAAAATGTAACTTTTTCATGTGAACAAAAAAGAACAAAAATCTGGAAATTCAAAAATGTAACTTTTTCATGTGGACAAAAAAGAACAAAAATCTGGAAATTCAGAAATATTATTTGGAAAAATGTAAAAAAAATGTAAACCGCCAAAAAAATGGAAAAAAGATGTAAAAATGTACAAAAAATGTGAAAAATGTGTCAAAAAAATGTAAAAAAATGTACTTCCAAATTTGCAATTATGAAAAATGTAAAAAAATGTAACGTTGATCTTACGCTTTTTTTCCATCTTTCAAAAATGTAAAAGAAATGCAAAATCAAAACTACATTTTGTCACATTTTTCGAACATGTAAAAAAGTGTGAAATCAAAACTACACTTTTTTTTACATTTTTCAAAAATGTAATTTTTTTTCTGAATTTACACCTTTTGTTGTTTTTGTTCACATGAAAAAGTTACATTTTTGTTTTTCCTTTTTTTTTGCAAATTTCAATGTAGAGCTATTTTTGGTGCATTTTGATTTTTACAGGGTCTGAGTTTACATTTTTGAAATATATTTTTTCATATTTTTTTCATGTTTTTAATTACTTGATAGGGTATAGAGTCTAGCTGTTTGGAAGATTTCAAAGATAGCCGTCCAAGTTAACGGTTCGTTGTCCTATTTTTCCTGCCTAAGGTGTTGCTTTGTTCGGGGGGGGAATTCCACTCACAGACAAGCCCAAATCAAAGACTGCACCCTTGCTGACGCCACATGACCATGCCAGCTATTGACTAGCAGACATACCTGGATAGCAGTCAATTTGTTTGTATCAGAACATACCGAAAAACATGTGTGTGCCACCGGCCTCGAAAGTGAAAGAATTCAAAGAGCAAGATCGGCCATCGGCCCTGGTCTCGACGATGTTGAGCAAGGTTGCGTTAAAGCAAAACCAAAGCTCATCCCTGTCCCAGTCACCGTCGCCGAGGAGAGTAATCGAGCCATCCTGACAAGGAGGAAAAGTCTTTTCCATGGGACCTAGTGCGAAAACGAAGCGGCTAGCCAGCCAATCATTTTCAAAGACCACATGAATGCGTGTCAACAAAAATCTGCCTACCAAGAACAAGAGCCAAAAAAAGCCAATGCTCCAACAACGCTGTGTACTCCTGGCCCCTGCAGATGACGCAGCTCTTTGGCACATACCGCGCATGAGGCGGCAGCGGTACTGCGTGCCAAACTTCGATATCCGACGGCAGCATCGCCGGATATCGGGCCACGACCACCTGTTCCATCAAGGCCGTGGCAAAGCAACATGTTTGCAACCATTTTCCTTTAGCTTCCATGTTTTTTCAAATTTCTCACACCAGAAAAACTGCTTGAACACAAGCTGATGCAATTGACCCTCTTGGGGGCCCAAGATGGACCCAACATGGCCCAATAAGGAACCAGGAAAAAACACCATACCCCCTTTTCATGGTTTGCCCCGGCATTATTTCCTCTTTCCCCGTGCCAGCCTTCCCAGGGTATTCCACGCCGTCCACGACGATGTAACACTGCTTGGGGGCCAAGCTCTTGTAGATGTCCGGAAAGGCGTAAGCCATGCCGCCCACCCCCTGCAAGGGGATTTTGGGCTTCTTGACTTGGTCCGCAGCAGCCAGCATCCGGCTGTTGCCCCGGCGGACAGATTCCCGGGTGCCGTACAGCAGGGAATGGGGCGCCTTCTCCGGTGCGGACTCCTGGGCCAATGACAAACATGACGAACCCTTCAAAGTTTCATTGAAGACGACGCGTTGGATAGTTGGCGTTATGATTTTTTTTGGTGGGGTAAGCCATTGGAAAAGTTATTTATTCTTAGGCATGACCATGAAGGGATACAACCGTTGCCAGCCGGCAAAAAACAACTCCTCCAAGAGCAGGTTGGGATCGCTGGGGCGTTGCAAATTTTGCACGACTTGCAACTGCACGTCGTGGACTGGCACACGATCCTGGTGGAACCGGCGCATGTTCCGTTGGTTGTCCTCCAACGCGAAGGCGCCCACAGACCCCCATTGAAATGAGCAGAACGCCGCGAAGGCACCCTCACTTGAACGCTTACATGAACCCAGATATGATGTAACGGGATTTGGGCCAGGTATTGCGCAAATCCGTGCATTCGCCTGGATTTAAACCAACTTATCTATCTAAGCTACAATGTGGGGCCCCCAAGATAGGACTAGGCCAAACAATGCATTTCTTGTGGATATATACAGTTGAGTTGATCTACTTTGGTAAGCTTCCTATCTCTCCAGAGGCGGGCCGAATACAAACCATGGCAATTTTGGGTCAACCAAAAAAAAAATATTGGTGATCTGTATGGCTGTGTCTGAAAATGGGATGTACCTCCCCCTAAAAAAAGAAACAAGGTTAAAGGAGAAAATGATGCAAAACCATCGGAGGGCTCCCCTAAATGTTCAGGCCCACTTCAATCAGAGTGCACCGCCCCATTTTCAAACACACCCAAATAGTAGTGTTGCTGATACGTCCCATTACATCCCATTCTATCCTATTGATATCCTGATTCTTGCTTATATGTTGCCAAGTCTACCCCATTTTTGTTGGTTGAATCGCATCAAGAAAGATGAACAAAAACACGAATTTCCAACAATCTTCACCACTTGAAATACATAAACTATAATTAACATAAATCATAGATCAAGTATATATTATGTATACATACAGTATATAGAAATGAAAGTGCTGATTGATGGTTTCGCGCCAACTGAAACATATTAATCAGTTCGAATCATCTTCCCAAATAGAGCTCAACATGTAACAAAATGACACCACCACATAGCATATAGTACTGGAATGTACTGTACAACCCAAAAAAAGAAAATCAAAATTTATACAAAAATGACCTCAAGTCCGAACCCAAACTAGTGGCAAATATATCTACAAGGTGAGAACCAGGTTTAAGTTGTTCTATACACCCATTAACTAGTTCGTTATACCCCCCAATGAACCCAACATTTCACAATGTTATTTGTGTCAACCTAGCTATCGTGGCCACGGGGCCTCACCTTGCAAGGAGGATTAATGAATTCCAATTAGATCCCATTAATTATTTGAAATTTTATATAGACACCATTACCAGTACATCAAATTACATCACCAAATTTCTGTATGAAATCCCATTCAATCCCATTAGAATCCCATTTGAATCCCATCGTGTTCCCATTAAATCCCCATTCACTTGATGCTTAAATCCCATAAAATCATATAAAATCCCCATTGAATCGCATTAAATCCAAATAAATCACCATTACACCACCATGAAATCTCCATGAAATCTCCAATCCCAAGAAACGATGTGGGTTTGTCTGAAAATAGGGTACCCCATCTTCCAGTGGATTAGAACCTCATTTTCCCCAAATAGATCCAAATAGCTATATCTGGGTATTCACCATGTTCAGACAAACCCAGATGAACAATGGTCTATTTCAACCATGCTTCACAATCCCAAAGGACCCAGCAAGCATCCCATCACCCTTCGAAGGTCCGCTTTGGATCACAACCCCAAAACACCCATGAAATTCCCGTGGCCGTTCATAAAATCCCATGAAAATCCAGTAAATCCCACTACATCACCATGGAATCTCCATGAAATCTCTATGAAATCCCAACGATGTGGCACATTGTCTGAAAATAGGATACCCCATCTTCCGGTTCGAACCTCATTCTCCCTCATCCTCACTCAAAAAATCCCAAGAAACGATGCAAAACTCACTACCCTCTGGTAAACTAACAGTTCGCTATGGGAAATCACCATTTTTAATGGGAAAATCCACTATTTCTATGGCCATTTTCAATAGCAAACTGTTAGTTTACCAGAGGGTATCCCCCGGGCAGCCGTTCTTCGCCACGCCTCCACATCGAACTCTGCCTCCGCTTGCCGCAGCAGCGCCGCCAGCTGCGGCTCCACGTTTGGGGTGGAGAGGTCGTGCAACAGGACCTGCCGGGGCGGCTTGGGGATCCAACGTTCAAACCTGGGGGGTTTGTTCATGAAAATGGTGAGTTTCTCGTGATGTTCATAAGATTTCAATATGGTATTGCTTTTTGGAAGTATCTATATGTCTATATATGTATAGTATGGTATAGATATAGTATATTAAGCATGAACAATATGGATTTACTGGGAAATCATGGGGATACAATGGATATAACCAACGGGTATTAAAGATTAGGGGCATGTGATTCCTCTGGCAACTCCCCTTGAAAGATAGAATTTCCTAATGTCCTTAGTGATCCGTATACTTTTATGGATCTTTTTGGGGGTGACTGATACGCAAGTCGCTTTTTCAGATGGCTGAGGATCCTACTGAAGATTCGTCAAGACTAACGCACCGTCCTCTTCCAGTTACCTGTCAAGATAGGCAACCAAACTTTCAAATAGAATGATTGAGGTACAATCACCCTGGCTACTTGTCTCGGAAACTGCAAGGCTAGGACAAGCTTTACAGATATGTACTAAAGGCTGCAATTTACTGGAAAACTCATATGTTCATTGTTCATGTGGAACCATTACCGGAGTTCAGCGTCGTTCCCATTCAATGTAGCCCCTCTTTCATCCCTACAATCACATGTTTTATTGCCTTGGTGCATGTTCAACCCAAAGAGCTAGGATTCAAATCTGTAGTTACACTGCAGTTCTACACTGTAGTTCCACTTCAGTTTTCGGAATGGATCGCACGGCCGCGCCTTATTGGAGTCTGCATACTGATCCTTCCGGAGCCAGGAAGCGGAACTCACCACGGCCAGCACATCATGGGCAAAGGCAAAGAGCCTGGAGATGACTTGGTGAATTGTCTATTGATACTACTATTAATACTCTGATATACTACTAATATCTACTAATACTATTGGCTATATCAGTTATATCCCCGCGCTATCATGTATACATTGTGTATATCCATATATCCCCGTTATACTTAGAATCCATGATGACTTGAATATACATGGAGCATACCCCAAGACCCTCCAACACCCCAAAGATAGAAGATAGAAGATGCATTACTTTTCTGCATCCTTTTCAGGGTTTAACCAACAGCAAACACATATGCCATGGTCAAGTTACATGGGTTCCCATGGGGTATTTATATGGTGATTGATGCGATAACGGGAATCCTTTTAGTGGGAATCCTTAGATAAATTGCTACAACCTTACTGTATGGGGTTTTACCGGTGAGAATGGTGGTGCAATACTAGTCATAATCGGGATATACATATATATATATATATATATGTTGATGAACCATATTTTAAGTAGAGTACACGAACAAATCAAATAGGGTTTCAATCATCAGAAAAATCATATATAGACGAAGGCTTTTTTGGACAGTCACTTTGACCCCAGCTGAGAAAACATGGCCATGGCATGGCTGTTGCCGAAGATTCGATCTCGCACGTGTTTCAAACCACCATGTTCCATTACTTTCCGGGAATCAAACATAGAAACGCAAAATTCCGAATTTTCACATGGTGTTCCCATGGAAACCCCATTAAGACTAGGGTACACTAGGATGTTCCAGCTGCCAAGTTGGATTACCAGAGGGTATGTTGCGCAGCCTCAGTGAGAGTTTTTAACCACGAACCAGCTAATGATCAAGTTCCCCTATACCCTCTGGTAAACTAACATAGCTGGTGAAAATGGCCATAGAAATAGTGGATTTTCCCATTAAAAATTGTGATTTCCCATAGCGAAATGTTAGTTTACCAGAGGGTAAATCGTAACATATCAATGGTCGTTATCCGATTGTATCCCCATCAAAATCTTTTGCTGATGGCTCAATCCACAGCTTGCTGATCATTTAAATGCCACATCTTAGGAAAATATCTTAAAACCATTTGTGTAATATATAATGACAATATTGTATATGTGTATATCAACATATATCCGTTATGAAACGCTATGAAATATGAAAAACATGTGGTACTTCTTTCCCGTTCATCAGATCATAAACCATCTGATGGATCATCAGTTAAATGATGATTAAAATCACATTAAGTCTCCACAAAAGTTCATCGAATCACAATTAAATCCCATTAAAATCCCATTATCCTATGGCTACATCCCATTCAAATCCCAGTCTCCTATGGATAATTCTCCCATTCAATTTCCACTAAATATCCATTAAATCTCCACTAAATCTGCATTAAATGTTCATTTAATGTTCATTTAAGTGTCCATTAAAGTCCATGAAAATCTCCATTAAATCTCCAGGAAGTTCCCAATCACCAGCCCACCAAGGCACCAGGCGCCGTGGCCGCCCATGGAATGCCCCGCCACCACGACGCGCGACGCGTCCACCGTTGGCAGGGCCAACCGCTGCGCCAGCTGCGGCAGGGCGTTGAGAGCCGCCAGGGCTGTGCGGCGGCCGGGGCCTACGGTGGGGGAACAGGGCCATGTTTTGGAAGTTACGGTATGGGACTTCATGGGAATTTCATTGGGAATTTCATTGGGACTTCATGGATTGTAATCTGAATTTGATGGTGTTTAATTGGATTTTAATGGTATATATAACCATAGGATAATGATAATTACATGAATTTACTGGATCTTTGGTGGAGATTTAATGTCAATCTTACCACCATCAATTTAACTTATGATCCGCAAGTACTTGATCATCTGATGAGTATCTCTATTACACCCATCATGAGATTCCCAGTTATAAAGGTACCATAAGTTATACTTATCCGAGTCGGCTGATCTGATGGTGATATAAGAAAACTATAAATCTCAGGTGACTAAACATAGATGTTCTTTATGAATAAACGTTAAGTTTAACGGTTTCAATTCATGTTTTTTGTTGTTCAAAATCAAAAGTGTAAATATTCACGATAACTTGTTTTTGAAAATTACAATGTTTAACATGTTGAAATCCAGAAAAATGGGGGAAGTATCATACTTACTATGTTTGAATGGATTTGTAGGGTATAAACTATAGGTTAACTTTTAGATAGTGTACCCTCATTGTTTAGCAGAAAAGGGCTATAGATACAATGGTGATTCAGCTAGCTGGAGAGTTGACCAGCAATGGGATAACTCTAATGATGATTCACCGTGCGAACCGCTATCATAATACCTACTGACTACATACACTCACAGTCGGATTGGGCAATTTCTGTATCAATTTCCATGCTCAAACTTCTATCCAAACAGCTTCAAACTCAGAGATCTTCCCCAGTAGAAGATCGTCATAAATCGTCCTGTTTCTTCACTATACACTAATCCCCAAAAAGACAGAACAGCAAGTTATCACTATATTTCAGTAGGATCTTACGTTTTCATTGTTTTGATTGCTACAACTATAACCAATTTGTCATGGAGTGACCTGCAATAATATCCAGCTACAGTCACAGTGGTTTCAGCCCCGCCTTCCCAGTTATGGGCCCCATGTCGGGTGGGCGCCAATAGCCAGGCGCCCTCAATGCCGAAACGATACTCCAGGTCCTTGTCATTGAACCTGCGGGTCACGGCGAAGCGATGTTGCCGAAATGGCCACAGCTATGTTTGGGACGTAATCACACGAGTTATAAACGATTTGAACAAACCAATAGTGTGATAGTCATAGGAGATTGTAAGAAACATATAGGTATGATAAACTCACAAACAAATTAATGAAAAGATGTTCTATAGGAGCTTGAAGTCATAGCACACTTCATGCTGACTAAAATACTCTTAGTGAGCGAGTTTTAGTCTGGGGTTCCAGACCTTGATGTGGCTATCGATTGGAAATTGAGCAAAACATGGGGATGTGGAAAATGGTGGATGCACAAAAACAGCATGTAATTCCCCAGTATAAGATATAGGAAAACAGTGATAACCCAAGGTTTTCCCAACTTTTCTGAACAATTTGTTGATGTTCCCCATGTTTTCAGTCAAGCCCCACGTCGCTTTCCAAGGCCAAGTCGCTTCATTTTGTACGCATCAGCGCCTGCAGCAGCCGCGCAAAATGATAAGTTCTAGCTTTGCTGGGCCAAACATTTGAATATACTCCACATAGCTTCAATTTATGTTATGATATATTCATCTATCTATAGATTAATCATGATTAATCTATGAATTCTTTAATGTAGCTATCTATCTATCTGTCTGTCTGTCCGTCGGTCCGTCCATCGATCTGTCTATCGATCTATGCATCTATCTATCTATCTATCTATCTATCCATCCATCCATCCATCTATCTATCTATCTTTCCATCATCTATGCGTATGTTTACATATATCTTATATCGATTTTTGGTCATACAGTAAATAAATACACATCCGAACCAACCAAGGTATGACAGGGCTTGTTTTGTGACTAGACCTCATGGAAACTAGACCTCAAACTCCATGGAAAGGTTCCTGTTCTTCAGGATGACCACTAGAGGCAACAACTCCATGAAAATGATCCAGCAAAATGTCAAGATCTAAGGATCGATTGGGAAGGGATGGGAAGGGTTGAACTCTGGCAACCTTGCAATCAATGGAACATGCCACCATTCTAGATGGTTTTGAGTGATTTGATTTTGAAATAATCTCTTGTCACGTCATATTACCATATATTGCCATATATTATATCCCAGCAGTAGCCCAACGCAATTTTTGGAGCCAAAGCAATATCACCAAGATGCTGTCGCGAGCTGTAATGCTTGTCCCTGAAAGAGTCACAAGCACGGGGCAAGCGCCTGCAAACCGGCACAAGGGGATAGGAAAAGTAAATGTTCTATCAGCTATCATCTGGTAATTTAACACATGGAAAATCATCATCTTTAACGGTAAATAAGCTATAAATGGGCCGTGTTCCATGGCTATGTTAAATCACAAAAGGGTAACGACAGGAAACAACTCTATGAATCATCGCATCTCATTCTCTATACTTTCTGGACTTTGAGATCTTTTACAATCATATGTTTTCTTTCTCTTCATCATGAATATGTCGTGATCAATCAAACATGTTCATCACAAACATCGTTTACTTTGGTTTGGTCTGAAAATAGGGTACCCAAATATCCAGTAGTTTAGTAGTTAACCCCAAAAACTGTTGATTATACACTTGCCATAAATCGCATAAATGTGGCTTCAACCACCCAATTTCAGACCCACAAAAACACACCCAAGTTGGTTAAATCCAAGGAAAAAAACATCAAACATGTCCCATTTAACATGTACATTTGTATCAACATCCCGATAAAAACCCATGAAACCCCCCTCTAGGTAGGTGCAAACCCCCAACATGTTCATCAACACCATGCAGGCCCCCCCGGACCCTTGCAAGGCGACTCTTCAGAAGTGCCCTGAGGCAGAACTGCGGCGGCGTGCTGTAGGGAGCCGTCAGCATCCTGGGGGTTCTGAAGTCATGGGGGATTGGATGATTAGGGGCACCTCCATTTTAGGAAACCTCCATACATATGGGGGTTTCCCAGAATGGGGACACCCCCAAATGGATGGTTTATAAGGGAAAACCCTACTAAAATGGATGATTTGGGGGTACCCCTATTTTAGGAAACCTCCATATCTATATACAACGGATTTTATGCGCATTTATGTTGCTGACTTTCTGCTTGCAGGCCAGCTTCAAAAAACAGCTCATGGTAACGACAACAACATTTACATATCTCCAACATTCTCAAACAAATATAATCCTTAACTAAAGAAATACATGTTTTAGATAAAGAATACAATGGTTGTAGTTTGACTTAATCTTGCGTCAGCATCAGTAGTTGTCTCCTGACAGGATGTGTGACATGTTCCTCCATCCAAGTGGTTCCAAAACGTGTACAAAACCTATGCCTTTTGTCGGCCTCTTTTGTCGGCCTCAAGCACCAGACATTCATCAGGTATTGGTCATTCGTCATTCAAAAAGGACCAAGTTTGGTTTGGCCGCATCCATTCGGCATCTAATTCTGAGGTCACTGCAATCTTGACACATACCCATTGTGGCATTGTGGGTAATGTTCAAAACCCGAAATGTCCTTCCGTTACACTCGTTCTCTAATGGGAATTCCATCAAATTCATTCAAATTCCCAGTTCATGGATGATAAGTCCCAAAATGCCGAATAGTATACCCTTTCAATCATCAACATTATCAACATATTATCAACCAATCGGGCTTTTGAAAGCTGCAACATGTGTCACCCCCGTCCTGGAACGTGAACACGAAACTTTGTCGTGTCGCATCCCGACATTTCAAACGCAGTCGTAAAGCTTCGCTTCTGCTTCGCTCTTCACCTCTGAACCGTGGCTGGACTAATAAACCCATCAAAACATGGGTAATTTACTATTGTTTTAAAAACAAGCACCCACTTTTTGCGACTACCCTTTGGTAATTTGACATGAAATGCAATGGAAAATTGCCCACTCGTGGAGGATTTACTAGCATGAAACATATTTATGTTCCATGGCTATGTTAGAGTATCAAAGGGTACACCACATAGCAAAGTTTGGGATTACCAGAAGGTGATCGTGACCGTGCCTCCAGGAAAAACATGTTGGCGTTGACCAAGAATGTGAACATACAAAATTAAACTGACATGGACAATGATGACCCACGGCATGATTCTTTTCCAGAGCCATCTGCAAATTAATCATCAAACCATATCTTGCCAACCCCTTAGGCACCACTTGCTTTCAAAATAAATGGTAGTTGTGGATGTTCATTCCTCGAATAAATGTGACATCTCCAATTTCTTAAAACCACAAATATGCTATTTTTGCTTCGCAGTTTTAACCACCACCAAACCTCCGTGCCCTGCCCAAGGCTGGCCCTTGTTCCCTTGTCACTGCTGCAGCGAAGTAACCTACCATGCCTTCAAAAGCTACGTCTACAAAGACTTCATCTTGGCAAGGACCGGCATCCGGGAGGACCTATGGCTGCTGACACAAAGGACCTTTTGGACCTACGGCAATGGGGTCAGAACAGTACTGATTCTACTGATTCCTAGTGCGTAGATATTAATTTTATGTAGGATACTGCATCTGTTTTTGTTGGTCTTTGGATGCATGTATTCATGTATTTCTGATGCCATCCCAAAATGGGGGACCCAATCGACCCCTGAGACAATCTCTATGAACGAAACATCGGTGACATGTGGTGTTCAAACACGCATTATATGAAATTCATCTAAATAATCAAATACAATCAAATACTGTTCTTGTTGGTTGCTCAACATTTGTTTCTGATTGTTTGAGTGTCTCCAGATTGTGAATTCAGACTAGTCAATACTAGTCATCCATCTGTCTTTGAGCCACTCTTTGCCTCTAGAGACTACTCTTACCCTCATTCAAACGAACATTGTTTTGTTTGACAAGCGCGAATTCATCTGTCGACTTTCCGTTACAACTCATGATTGTACATTGATCATGGTGGATCACAAGAGCAGTTCGCATCAGATGGTTTCAGATCCTAAAAATGATGAGCCATTCCCACCTTCTTCAGTACCCCCAATGCATCATGGCCAAGCCGGTTGAGTCTTAGATACCCTGCAACAGCATGTGTTGTCTTGGCTCGCTAGCGTATGTATATATATATATACATTATGTGTATATATATATCACCATCAAATTGGCACATATTCAAACAGTCTCAAACTACTTGAAAACCATTCCACCGCTCCCTGCACGTTTCGTTGCCTCGTCAGTCGGTCTTACCAGACATCAGTCGTTCCCAATCGCAGATTTGCGCGGGAACGGTTTCAGGAAACCACATATTTCTCTCTTGTCATTTCAACCCCTTAGAAAACTATGAAAGTCATTGGATCATTGTCCCATTTCCCTGGTTGAAGAAACAAGATTTGAAACCTCAAACAAGTGAATGATCAAGTCCCCCTATAATTCAAAATATACTGATAGTGATTATGTGTGATGATCCAATTCCTGTATACCCCATGAAATATCCAATGAAATCCCATTGAAACACATCGCATAATTCCTATATCATTCCTGGCAAAATTCAAGGTTCTGACCCTCTGGTAAACTAACATAGCTATTGAAAATGGCTACTTATGGTGGATTTTCCCATCAAAAATGGTGATTTTCCATAGTTATGTAAACGTTTACCAGAGGGTATCCCATCCCATCCTCACCTGGCCTCGAGCCTCACGGCTGCCCGCGTGACTTGCCCAGGCGCCAGCTGAATGTGGGGCTGCTCAGGTGCCAGCGACCTCGGCGGAGGTGGTTTTCCTTGGTGTGACCAGCAGTTCTAAATGGGACTTGTGATGGGAATGGGAAGATCAATGGAATCATAATTGTTCATGGGATACTAGTTGAACTTCTTAATTTATGTTAATTTCATGAGTTTTAATTGTGGTAATGGATATACTGGAATATAGGATGTTATGGAAATATGGGAGTAGAATCCCAGGTCATTTGATGGGAATTGTTAATGGGATTTCAATGGGGATATGATGGGAAAATAGTTGTTAGTTGGATGTAACTATGGTAATGGATACGTGTATATATATATGACATAGTAAAAATAGTGTTTGCATGGAATTTCGCAGGATGTACTGAGATGTAATGGGATACATAACCTACTGGGGGGTGCAGTTGAAGTGAAACTAATGTATTAAACCCCTATAAGTTGTGACATGAGACCGCCGAAAAAAAAACAATAATAGCTATGGTTGAAATAGTGAAATATATCCACTTATAAGTGGAACTGCACTTCCAAGTATGAAACCTGACACACCAGACATGTAGAACATGGAAAATACAATATGGAAACCCACATTTTGACCCACATTTTAACCCATGACACAGTGGTTGTCTCGATGTTCAGAGCAATGAACAATAGTTGTATCGATGCAAAGAACAATACGGGTTTTGCATAGACACACCTTAGATGTGGAAGATCCATGAAAACCGACCAAAGATGTAGCCAATTGTAGATATGTATGAGACACCTATGAATTCTCATAGAAGGTGAGCCCCCTGGCACGATAGCTAAGTTGACGCACATAACTTGGTGAACTGCTGGGTTGTGCTGGGTATGGGGGAAATAATTATAGTAAAAGGGAATGTAACTAGGAAAAAATGGGGGTTCAGTATTTAACATGATTTAGCCATCAAAAATAGCTGGTTGATGGTTTCAGCCCGTTGGAACCATTAGTCATGGGGCATCATAATCCCATATAGATTGGAAAAAATGAAAACATATATAATGGATTATCCCATTAGTCACATTACTCATGGGGCACCATTAGTCATTAGATCCCATTTCCCAAGAAGTTGCAACAGTCAGCAGTCAAAGACCAAACCAATGACTCTCCCATGGAAAGACAAACAGGTGCTAACCCCAAATTGTGCACGGGAAAAATGAGGATTTTGCGTACCATGTGCTTCTGTTCTTGTCTGATGAGAGTGGAGATGCTGACCGACAAGAGTAAATCTAAACCCACGAAAACACGTGTTTTCTTTCACTGGCTGTTTGCCTAGTGATTTTGACGACTCTCCCCCATTGGGATGTCCATTTCTAGCATGGCTTGCCACAGTCCACAGTCCATGACAATC
Source organism: Symbiodinium sp. clade C Y103 (assembly GCA_003297045.1). NCBI lineage: Eukaryota > Dinophyceae > Suessiales > Symbiodiniaceae > Cladocopium > Cladocopium sp. clade C. The sequence goes on from BGPT01001532.1 coordinate 113,316, forward strand.
CGAAACTCCATGATTTACCTATGTTTTCCCAATGATATCCACCATTAATTATAATCAATAGTCCACCTCATAGTTTCTTGTCAGTAACTATCAAAAGAAATGATTACAATGTCTCTATTGTTGTGCATGTTTTGTTTATATATATATATACATATATTAGTAGTGTGCCTATCTACTGTACATACCTCTGAAGGTGCTGTAGCATTTTTCCCCATCCCATATAAATCAAAGGTTGAACGAAAACAAAATTCATTGGACATAAAAACAAAATTCAAATATGGATCTATGTATGCCAAATAAAACGCACTGCATTTATGTCCCTTCATTTGCCTTACACTCAGGTTCATCCTCTAGACGCTTTCTGCCAAATTGACTTTCCTCAAAATAAACACAGTTTCATACAGTTTCTAAGAATCCCTCTGTGCAATAGCTACCTTCATGAAACATCATGAAACCAGATCCCCAATGCCATGACAACTCTCCCGTCCCAAGGGATTCGACCCCCGAACCCCGTCGCCCGGCGACAGAAAGTTCTGGCTGATCAGCACTGGTTGCAACTCCTTGATCCATCGATCAGGGTCCTGCGGTGACTTCCATCGGTTGATCAACTTACTGGTGCTTAGTAGGGAATGGGGGAATGGGATGATTATTAATTGTTATTATAGGTCATTCCCCCATTCCCTACTAAGCACCAGTACGTCAAGTGTCATTTTTTGTTGATCCATAACGAAAATGTTGATTGACTCTCCCAAACTCCGTTGGTAACACATGTATTTCCTGATGATTCCCTTGCCTTGAAATATTCCGAAGTTGGGATTGTTAGCCCGTTCGCGGTGGAAATATCAGAAAATATGAAAACCCACCAAATAAACGAACTCATCAACGAAAACTACTCAAATGTGTTTTCGTTGGTTCAGTATCCTTTGCGTTGAGTGAACAATTCATAACATTTCAATCACGTCGTCCTGGGTTGAGAGTGATCCCCTATTTTTTCTCGAGCAGGGTACCCCAAAATATCATGGTTGATCATTTTCCCGCTAAAGAGTTGATAAATTGGTCATCCTGTTTTTGACCACATTTCAAATCACATTGAGTCATATTGTTGATTTTGCAAGTATGTCTCCATGATAGCCCCATTACGTTCCCATCACACGCCCATGTCATCCGGACATTGTAACAATTCACCAAACTGAATGATTCTCCTAATCCTAAGCGTCATTTCGGGTGAGGCTGCAACGTGTGGTCGCAACATGGTCACAACATCATTCATCCAGATATACCCAAATTGGATATAGTTGGCTCGGCTACTTGTACCCCATCAAAAAAAATTGAATCCGCAATATGCTATACCGTTAAATCCCAATGAATCCTCATTATCCCCTATGATTATCATGTCACGCGGGATTAATGAACCCCTGGATTGCTTAATGGGGAGGTAGCATTCTAATACCAGACTATCACTATCCGGGGTGCTAGCTAACAAACCAATGTCTATATTAGCCGGGGGTCAACATTGTCCCGTTTACATTGCTACAGTTATATATATATATATACATAACATCTGCTTATTCAACCCTATTAAATGCCAATATATATATATATATACATATATCCTCCAATTCAATCCCAATTCTTCTCTGGTTATATACCTTATATACCATTAAAACATATTAATTAAGTCGTTTTTTTTATCCCAATACATCCGAAATAAATCACCATTGAACCTCCAACTTGCGGGGCGCCGCTGGCCCGGCTTCGCCTGGTTCGCCAGACCCAGCCCGAGATCGCCACAGATTTGAGCGCGGCGCCCGCGCTGGTCACGGGTCAAGCTGATCACATCTGGGAGGGCTGCGAAGCTGTCCTTGGTAGGGATGGGAAAAAACTGAAACCTGATGAAACGTATTAGAAAATGATGAAACAAGTGATGAAAACATGAAAAAATCAAAAATGTTAATTGAAAGGACATTTTCCCGACCAATTAATCAGTTGGGATAAAGGGAAAACTACGGTAAAACTTCCCAGCCAAATCAGCCGAAGATGGGTGGATGTGACAAAGTGTCCCTTCAACCAATTGTGGCAAACATGGGTTGACATGGGAATCAAAGGGATTGCCCATTAACAAACTAACTGCGGATAATTGTTCACCAATATAACTGCGATAGCTTGCAAGTTTGGGACAACCTGGGGTGTTAAATGACATCTTTAACCAAATGTAGGTTCACAAGCAACATGTGGGGACAACCTGGGAAAACTGAAATTTCAATGGGTGACCAAAGAGATGCGGAAAACCTTCAGAGAGCTGGAAAACTATCCAAGTTTGGGCAATTTGAAGGTGTTTACCCTCTGGTTATCAAACATGGCACTGAAGCAGAGCTCAATGCACATGCAAGGTGGTGCCCCCTAGGTAAAACTTGAATTACAACTTTGATGACATACGTTTAATTTTGTTTAACATTGTTTAAGTGGGGTTAACCCTGTTATAACGAGGACAGCACATGTTAGAAATTGAGATCTATTGTCTAAGTTGTCGATGTTTGACTAGATTCAAAATAATTCGCGGTACAAGAGAGCAAAAAATATCCAACCGCACTTTTAAGGTGGTTCTTTGGATAATGGCTGGTGCTCGTGGGCGTTTGTTTGATCATTTCGGGTTCACTATTTTTCATGAAACCGCAGCCATCACGCACGATGCCCCGCACACGATATTTGAAGTTGTACAGGAAGTTTTGGCCATGGATTTCCCCCACGGCCAACAACCCTTGGAGCGTTCCCCTTATGTGCTGTCTCAGTGGCACCGAAGAGCAACAGGGGTGATTTGGAGGTCGGCTTCTCGACATGACAAGCGAACCTGGGATCAAACGACAGAAGATTCTGGGAAATGAACCCGCAGTTTGTGGGTCGATAAATCGGAAATTGTACTGAATCATATATGAACCAAAAACTCTTGGGCGTCTCCCACAGATCATCAAATTTCATGGAAAGAAACAAAAAAATCTTGGTTGAACCGCTAATGCAGATCTACCAATAAGTCTCGTCTGTTGTTGTCACACTAATCCGGGAGGGCCTAGAAAGTTCTTCAAATGGTCGTATGTAATGATTTTCCATTCCCACCTGCATAGCAATGTTAAACGCAAATTTACGTCAAATGAATCATTGGCCTTTTGATGGGCTAATTGAACAGGGTTCATCATTTCGACATGTGCTGGAGATGAGGATTCATGTCATGTTTTTCACACGGATTTCCGTGACTGCTTTGCACACCCACAACCTGCTTATACCTGCTTTGTGATTGAGCAACCCATCCCAAGTCAATCCCAGGAGGGATGAAAAGATGGGATAAAACATGTGAACGGAGAAACAAAACACATGGGGGAGACGCTTCTCTTTTGATTTCCTATTTCATCCGGCATTTGTTCGAATTGCAGGAAACCATATGGAAAGAAACATGTTCATTACACATTCGTGAAAAATGCTGAAAACAACAATTTCCCTCAACTTTGGCAAACACCAAAGCAACTGAGTTTGCAGTTTACCCCGCAAGCGAAGCGAGATGCGATGGCTGCCAGCCTTTAACTTCACCTGAAGCTGCGTGATGAAGATGCGTTTCTTGGGATGTACCCTCCGGCAATTCAACATAGCTATGGAAAGCTGCCAGTTTACAGATTTACCTCTTGAAAATTGGTGATCTTCAATAGCTATGTTGAATGTTTTGGCAAGCACTGGATTCTCAGGAGGGAAAATTTACGTATCCAACAAGCACCGGGATAGGCAAGGTCGTACGAGTCACAATACCATCCAGGCCGTGAACTACTCCGGAAGAGTCCCAGCAATTCTTCACATGTGATCCTGATTGTCAGTCACTACAGCCGGAGTATCTCATTTAATATGGGTTAGTCTGAAAATAGGGTACCCCCAATACCAATGGATTATGATATTTTTTCCTATTAAAATAGCCATTTGGGGATATCCTCTATTTTCAGACAAACCCATATCTCAAACGCTTGTTTTTCGATATCTACTTCACCAACTTTCGCGAACCGCACCCATTAGAATCCAAACATCATCTTCGGACCCCGGTTGAACCGTAAACGGGTTCCATGTGTACATGTGTACACACGAAAAACAAATGGTGGATGGTCCTTGAACAATCAGCTGGAATCCAGGCATTTGGATACCATTGGGCTATAAGTCGCAAATGTACCGAATATGTATGCACCTAGACCCTCCAAGTACCCAGGAAAAAAAATTGTTGAGCCATAATATTTATTTACCTCTGTTGTCCTATTTTTATGGGCTTAATGAGGCTCTAGCTGGATGTACGTATACAGAGACAAGGGGGTTATGACCCTTGTGGACACCCGAAAAGCGTTCCCCTACCCGGGCTGGGAGGCTCACCACGTGCGCAGGCAGTTTGGCCCAGTAGAGATCCCCCACAAAGCTCTGGGAATCGTCCAGGGTGAAGGATGTTACGCCTTGACCTGAGAGGTGAGAAAGGCACATCAGGTGCTCCGAGATTCAGGTGCCTGTTTGGTATACCCTTAGCATATGTTAGCATGATCTACCCAGACTTGTTGTAAAAAATCGTGGTCACCCCACATCAGCAATGGACATCATTGGAGAAATGATCCACAATGGCCAGGTACAAGTTGTTGTTGCTTGATGCTTAACAAAACACCTGAAGGATCCTTGAAAATAAATGAAGTATTCCACTCCATTCGCCTCTATTGTGTAGCAAATGGGTTTGTCTGAACATAGGGTACTCCAAGTTTGATGCTTGATCATCATCTCCATTGCAATTGCCATTTTGGATTTTGGACGTATACCCAAATTCAGAAACATTCAAATCATGTAAAGTTGGCTATGCATCCCACTATATCCAACTTTCGTTGGTTCAGGACAAATGGTCCAAGCCTTAAAAACACCAGGACGCAACTGATGCCGACGTTGCTTCCGTCCTGAGAGCATGTTGTACTTGATGTTGGGCTGGGCATTGAGAAATTTAAAATTCTGTACATTACATGTATTTTCTTCATGTTTGCTGGGTATTAGTGTAAACATAGCATCATATATTGTCCGCACAAATTATAAGATTCGCCAACCTGAAATAATCATTTATAGCCAATTCTAGCTATCATTAAACCCCAAGCATAATAGCAGTTGGTGGGACAGTTATCCCAATCCAATTCCCGCCATTCCGTTGTGACGTTGCGACTGGTTGGAGGATTCGGGCTAAAGAAAACAATGCACTGGGGATACTGATGGGAAAAACGCTTGAAAAACAAATGTCTATCTGTAGTGCTAATTGATATAATTTCAAGCATGTAAAACTGTAAAACCAATATCATGCTGCAAATTGATATCAATAGACTAGTCTATAAGAATGACTAAAACCAATGTCAAGGTACAGACTAAGTCCAGTACACAAAGCCAATATCTTCAGAAATTCACGACACACCATTTGCATCCATTTGCTAGGAGACTGGCTGATGTCGACACCAAATGTTTGCCGGTGACCCTGATCTCTTGACTGGTGGGTAGTGATCATCATCATCACCTGTTGATGTCCGGTGATGTGTTGCTGATGATATGTCTGATACATTTTAGCAAATCATAAGTATTTTGGGAAATCCATGGTAATCTCGGCCAGAACATTCCCAAAAAATAATGATGGAATTTCAACCCCAAAAACGGGGGGTTTGCCTCAAGACTGATCTCAACCGTTTACCCCGAACTTTTTGCTGCGCAGCTTCTGTTTTGAAGCCACCAACTGCCCTAGCTTGCCATTCCAAGAGCTCATGACCGCCCACGCCATTCACCAAGGATTGCCAATCTACCTGCGAATCGCGGCGTTTTCGGAGCAACAGAAAGAATCATTTGGACGCACCCCACCTAGTTCTTTGTTGAGCTTTATTGCTTGGATCTCAATAGTTTAATGTAGTTGGTTTTTCTTCATTCTAGGACATATGCCATACGTTTCACCAATGTTGTGACCTCAGATTCTCCCATCATTTTCCCATAGGTTTTCCCAAGAGTTTTCCCATCTTTGGACCCAAACCTCAGGCCCCCCATGGCCGCCCTACCGTCCCCCCGCGGTTCGCCTCGGGCCAACTCACCGCTACGGTGCCACCGCTCTGCGCCACGAACTTCGTGGACCGCGCTGAGCCCAGCTCGGAGGCGTTGGAGCTGCGCCAGGCTTCACCGTCCAACTCGTTCTTCCCTGGGGCTGCGGCTGGGGAACCCAAGGGGGCAACGAAAAATGGGCCCTTAACCAGGGCCTCCAAAGAGTGAAGTTTTAAGAATCCGAGAAATGTGGAATTTGTTACTTGATGATGTTGAAATAAAGACATCAAGAAATAGAACAAAATGTTTGCATTTCCGAAACAGTGGCGTCCTACTTGGGGATGCCAATTGGTTTTCAGGTCATCCTTTTCTCATTCACCTCAAATGTCCACTACCAGGTGCCTTGCAGCCTACCAAAACAAAATGCTCTGACTGACTGGAAAACTGAACAAACATGTTTCAGCTAGATATAATATGAATATCATTGTTTTTGTATTGTTTTGGATAAGTACCCACATGTACCCAACTAAAACTCGCTGATTTTACATATGATGGTCCCATGCCAAAAATAAGCCCCCCAACATACTCCTCCTGTTTGAGGGAACCCCAGGGCTGTTAACATTGAATTCCATGGGGGTTCCGCTAATTTTCGCTTGACACAATTCTTGGACCATCTTGAATCGTGCTGGTGACGTGGTCGCCTTTTAGTTTGATCATGTCCACTGGTCACTCCCCCCCGGGTTTGCATCACGTTTGATTAGAGTTCAAACGTGCTCGCCAGGGATTCAAGGCCCCCAAAACAATTCTAAGGATTTCAACCGGCCAGTTGCAAAGCAAAACCAGCCGCCTTGAGACGATCGAATTCGGAAATTCACCCGTCTTCACCGGTCAATCCACTCTGCTTATTAGTGCTGGTGGTTTAAACCACCTGAAAAAAGATGAAAGTTTTTGGTGATAATTCCCTATCTATAATGATCAAATTAAACTATTAAACCTATCAATCCACATATATAAACCAAATATGAGTCCCTTATTATGTCACCATTGTATCCCCTGGTTAATAGATGGTCAGTTCCCGACTCGACTTTATCACCGAGATTCCTATGACAAAGGGTCCCAAAACCGACCATTTCTTCACCGCTGCTGCGCTGACGCATGGCCCGATACATGCAAGTACCGCCAAACCGCAAGCGGCGCGCCATGTCACATGGCCAATGGCATGGCTCATAGGGATCTAAGCGACAAACAGTGTCTGGCAAACTCGATGTCATTTGTTCATTGTGAAGAAAGGGGTTACCCAACTCTAGGTAAAACTCTTCTTGGTGATCTTGGGGGCCGAAATGGGCCCACTAAACCAATGGAAAGATCAGGGTTCAGAAAGCAGACTTACCGCGATGGTTCAGTACGTTTTAGGGGGAAACGAAAGATAAACTCCTCATGCTGATCAGCATCTGTCATGTTTTTGGCATGCCTCATGTTTTGTTTTCTGCGGGTGCCATGCAAACTGCGGAGGAGGCTGATTGCCGAAAAAAATTGGTGACAGACTGACTGTCTCAACTCCAAACTCCAAAGGCAATCAAGGATCGAACCTGCACGAACGGTGTGCATACGATATGTGTCAATATAACATTGTACATATATATATATAGTGCATATAATATGTGTATATAACATTGTATGTGTATATATATATATAGTACCTGCGCCAAACAGTGGATGCATCTTTTTATGATCAACATGATACAAACTGTAAACCACGTTATAATTGTAAACCGAATAAGCATGGAGGCTACCCACCCCAACCCAAAACCGACACTCCTGAAATCGAAGAATGTCGCCGTCGTTTCTTCCGAGACCCATGTGGCCGAAAAAAATCTCGCGAGCACCCCTTGCTTCCTCAACGGGTGCAAAAAAGTGAAGAGGTGAAAGGTTCCGACGTTTAGGCTATTTTATTTGCCATGACAAGAACAAGTCTTGGCCAGCACAGAAGGTTTTTTTCCAACTCAACAGGTCATTTCTCGAAGTTGTGGCAGGATGCTCAAATTATATAACAACTCACTTCTTCAACCTTGCTGTTGTCATTGTACCTATCAATAAGCCAATAGGGCGAACCCCACCAAAGGCTACAGCCGCTTTGGCCGCCACAAGAAAACACCGCTTGCCTTTGAGGCAAGGGCGCGTGAAATGTTCTCTCAACAGGATCTGTTCCCTTCCAGTTGTCTTCAGCCAAACAGTCTCAAGACACCACGAAAGGCATAGGTTTTGGCACATCCTGGCCGGGTGGGTCCAACTGATCTCCAATCCCGTGGTCTTGCATCAATTTCCTGATTTCTTATGCAATTGGGTGCAAATCCCTCATCTTGAGACAAACCCAACGAAATAATACAAAATATATAATATATTGAGTTGATGAATTATATCCCATAGATACTATAAATTATCTCCATAAAATAGATGATAGATGATCTTTTTCCAATGGTCATTATGTCCATCATATCCCCATCAAATGATTAATATCATAATATCCCAAAAAAAACTGGACTCTGACCAGCAGTTGCTATCAAAGACGATGCTCAGATGGGTTGAGAATGCAGGTGATTACACCATTTCGGCCTTGTGGTGAAGAAAAACCTACCCCCATATGCTCCATGGATGGAATATCTACCAACATTTATCGCAAAAAAAAACCCAAAAGTAAGGGAATATACTAAACCGTTGTTTCAATACCATATTTGAACATACATGGAGCATATGGATACATGAGCCGAAAGGATTTCTTGGGTTTCCATCTGGCTGGTGGTTGCAGCCAAAAAATGCGTATGCATTGCGTATGCCGCAATTTGTTCGTTGCAGCATGCCGGGTATATTCCCTTGCTATCCCCATCATTTTAACGGAAGTATCAACTCATGTATATCAATTCCAAGCTATATATCCCAACTTCATATCTCTCTCCCCAACCTTAGTAGTGCCGCCAGTTATGTCTGCTGCTTTATATTTACCCGGCCAACATACTGAACTACACCGAGCTAGCTAACTGCTAACTAAATCCCATTATAAATCTCATCAGAAAGCATTTGAACCCATCAAATCCCCATCAAATCGCCATGAAATCCCCATGAAATCTCCACGAAATCCCCATCTCCCCATGTTTTCATTGCTTCTCTGCCGGTGCCTGAACACCATCTCTGAAACGTCCCAAAGCCTCGGGAGCATCAACACTGATGGGATCTAAAGGGGGAAATCGAATGGGAATCTGATGGGAATCTGATGATGGGATCATATGAGATACATGGTAAATGCATCTAGATGTAATGGATTTAACAGTTTAATGCGAATTTCATGGGATTTTGATGAGTTTTAATGGGATGGTTTGGGATTGTAATGGGATCTAATGGTCTATGTATGGGAAATTCGAATGGGATTTAAAAGTGAATCAACATGATTTCACCATCAGATTTGAAGCGTTTCGACGGCAGTTAGGTGGATTTAATGGGAAGTGTCATACGATATGGCTACCAGTATTTGGATTTGGGTTTGTCTGAAAATTGGCTATGCCACGGCTATGCTCCCAATTTTAATGGGATTTTGGGACAATGATTCGATGCGGCAGTGGCTGGAATGGGGTACACCATGGCACACACACATACACCCACACACACACACTCCAAGGTTGCCCAAGCAGAATTGGTGTCTTGAGATGTTCAAACGAAAAAACATTGGGGTCTGATCAGCACCGATGTTGTTGTTTGCTGTTCTCAATCAAAATGATGATACATGACATGTACCTTGCACCTCCCTACCATCCCCATGTTTTCAAATCCTAAAAAAGACCAGCCATTTGTAGCCCTAGACGTACCAATTGATCAGTGGTTAGTCACGTGGTAAACTCCTTTACCCAGAAATGGCGGGTAGAAACTATCCAAATGTTCAGCTGCATTGCGATTTATCATTTGGTTTGTACCATGTTCACTGGCTAAAAAAACAGAAGATGGTGATGATGATGATGATGATGATGATGATGATGCTGCTGCTGTTGCTGCTGCTGCTGGTGTAGTCAGCCACTTGGCAGTAATTGTGGAGTCTTCCATGCTGCGTCCTGGAGGGCTCTGCTGAGGGCCCTCACGGTCGTTGCCGTGCTGAAGCATTTCCCCAGAGACTGGCAAAACGAGCTCCAGGGCGGGTAATCACTGTCCTCATGTCACACCGTTCAGATATGGTATATCCAAACAAAATGGATGATGTGACAGGTAAATACCAACACCATCCAACACCCATATTATTTGGATGTACTATCTTATTGGTGAAGAGTATTTGGATATGATCACTTCTGGATACTTATGGGTGAAAATCACCAGGGACTTTTCCAACAAAAATTGGTGAATGATCCAGGCGTCAACGATCTCCGCGCAGAAACATGCCAAGGCGACGAGATTCTGCGTGGCAAATCCAGGCCTCAACCGCGGACCGAGGCAGCACCCAAAAACTGTTGTGAAATCATGTTATTCAGCTGGTATCCCATGGTATCCCCAAAAAACTACTGAAGAAAACCTGGATGCCCTGGTGATTTGTTTCGAATTTTCATTCCCTCTGTCAGTGCAAAGGTGGCATGGTCCTCTATTTCTTCCCAAAACAGAGATCTCTTACGAGCCAAAATGAAGATTTACCCCAAATTGTCTCCTTTCAATCTACCGGGTGTCTAGTTTCAACCCCGTGCCAAAACCTTGTTCGGCTGGTGAAGAGGGATGATCATGCCGATGTTTGTATTCTTCAAATTTGTCCATACTGTTATAACATGTTATAACTGTGTGTAATCCCTTCCCTAACTTTAGGTAGATACCCCAAAAGAAAACAAAACATGGTTCAGTATTGGATGGTTGGAGATCTGTTCATTCTTTGGGGCGCCATACAGAAGTATGGAGAATCTGATGGGGGTCAATCTCGCTTTTGAGGTCACTGTGCATCAACAACGATAGCGAGCTACAAAAAGAGGCAGAAAACTGATTGATCACAACTAACTATGGTAAACTAACATAGCTATGGAAAATCACCATTTTTAATGGGAAAATCAACCATTTCTATGGCCGTTTTCAATAGCTATGTTAAATTACCAGAGGGTAACTTGAGTAGGAAACATATTGTTCTGTTTCTGAATGGGAAGGGTTCAAATAACATGAATAAAGTCAGGGTTCAAATAACATGAATAAAGTCACCAATGGATGTACCAAACCTGATGGCTTCCTGATCCAACTCTTGTCGGTCATGCAACCAAGTTTTTTTTGTCGAAGGCCCCAGTGTTGCAGATTAAACTCTTTTTGGTGCCAACTCCAATAATGGCTAAAATGCCCATCGTTGTGGAATTAAATTCCCCATATTTCGATCCAAACTTACTTGAGCCCCCGACTTTTTTTGCTGTTTTTGATTGTGTTTGGTGATTTCTGATGAAAACCCCACGGAATGTTCATTGGGGAGACATAGGCTTGGGCCCCGGGCACATAGCCTTGATATCCAGGGAGGTGAGTTCCTGGCCAAAAACCGTGGGGGAGGAAGTCTTGTCAATAGGATTAATATACCCTTCAAATTAACATAGACCCTGAAAAAGAACACATGTTTAGTGGAACGTCATCTTCCAACCCACAAAATCATAGATGATATAAGTGGTTGGCAGGGTCTCTGTTCATGTGGAGGAGTGTGACCAAGCAATTTGGTGTGATTTGGGGGATCTCACTCCTATTTTTGGGGACAAACCCATAGCTTTTGTTTTCATTTGTTTAAGGCATTCGCGGAAGGTACGGAGTTCCTCCGTCAAAAGAATCAGGTGCATGGTGTGATGCCAGCAATTGCTGCTACTTCTGGCTGTTTCTACAAGGGCTTGCAAACATCTCTTGGAATCATGCATCAAATGTTTGGAACATGAGTCGCTGTCCCAGTTGCAGCCTATCAACAAATCTTGGTCTCACACTGGTGCCTCACGATGATGGCCCCCGCTTTATATGGACCCTATTGAACGATGTGTAAAATGTAATTGTATCATAACAGTATATACGTGTATTTATATATGTATATATATATATATATGTATTATATATATACGTACATTGTCATATCACAATAACATCTATACAAACATATATGTATATGTCTAGCCCTGGATGTTTTCATTTTTTGTAATTGTGAGCAATCTTAACACTTTCTTGCGGTGATGGAGGTCCTCGCAATGGCAGCTTGCCCTGTTCAAAGCAGCTCTTTTGGAAGCCATGACCGCCGGTCCTCAGCCCAAAAGCTGGCAGGAGAGAAGATTGTAAACAGCACCTGAAAATATAGTGGATTTAACCAACAAATATGGAGATATTGTGGGTTTTAATGTATAACGCATGATAACGCTGCATATTGTGTACAAATGATTGTGAACACTACTATCTTATCAAAATCACGATAAAGTGTGGAGTCTTGGAGATCTTGGAGTATACAGTTTTGAGACAAACCCATACAAAAGCAGGTGGGGTTGGTAACGCTGCTGCGTGGTGCGAAGTCTTGAGCCAAATAACTGGCGCTCTGATGCTAAAAACAGAAAGCGGATAGCTGTATGTTCTCAGTTTGCCTTCGGGTTGGGTTTTAGATGGTCTTTGCAGTCTCAGCATGTATGTTTGGGTTTTTTTTTCAGTTCGGGACTCTATCTTTCAGGTTTCATGATCGTGGGGATTCAATTTCATGCAGATTCAACTCCACTATTTTGGTGATTCCCCCCAATAATAAACGGTTGAGGTTCGCTCTTCTATCCATATCCATGGTTCTTGGTGATGAGCCTCGCCCGAAGCATCAATCCTCATGCGGGAAAGCTTCGCAAGCTCCACCCCCGGCTTAGCTTCACGTCTATGGGTTTCCGGACAGCTGCATGGTGGTGTTGCTCATCGGATTCGTCTTGGTGAGCGGCGGAATCCGGGAGGGGGGGCGGGAAAACTACATGCCGAGCAACTTTCATCGAGTTCTTCCAAGTGTTTGGTCAAACATGACAGTGACATGTGAAGGATGGATGCAAAGGCTTCTGAACATGAGTTGATCATGCAGTGTAATGCTGTTGAGTATCCAGTCTACATGCTCAAGTTTTTTGGTGTCCAGCCTATCCAGCCCGGTTTATAAGACCATGGAACCAGCAACAAGTCGCTGATTGGCAATTGGCAGTTTGGCTTTCTCTGAAAATACCCTCTGGTAAACTAACATAGCTATTGAAAATGGCCATTGATTTTCCCATTAAAAATTGGTGATTTTCCATAGCTATGTAAACGTTTACCAGAGGGTAACGTATCCACAATTCCGATGAATTCTGTTTCCTCTCCCCATCAAATCTTCGACAAATCCGATGATTGCCACATGCTGATTAGGTCATGATGGAGCCACCCCATGGTTCGTTCTCCGTCCCAATCTGTGCCACACGCCAAGTGACATGTCGATTGAAGGTAGCCATAGCAGGCGAACTCGCCTGGGTTTCGGATTTTCATGACCTTTTTGCGGGTACCCTATCTAATCAGTCAAGGCAAGGAAAATCTGGGATTGACATTACACATGGAGGACAAGTACTATCTAAATATATCTATACGAGCGGCTGCAACTACCGAGTAGACATTGAATGAACATGAATGAACAGTATCTGCGATTTTTTTTATGGCACGTGAGCTTTGATAACAGTAACATACTAATGGCTTTGTAACCGAAAAACATAGTACTGACAGACTGTGTGGATTTTGTGGGGTATACTTGATGTTTTCGACATCTGATGTAGTAAAATAGTTGCGGAGTAATGCAGTGACGGATATATTGCGGGTTGCAAGCAGTACAGCAGCAGGTGGTTTTGCGAATGACCTTGTTTTATAAATAATTATCGGACAGATGTGTCCAGAATCCCTTTTCTTTGCAAGGCCCCAAACTCAAGTGGTCAAACTGAGTTTTCTCTTACACCCCAAAAATCAATGAAACAATTATGAATTCACCATTTTCAGCAGAAAACTCACCTTACAGGACCCATTTTCAACAGGAGCATAAATTGCGCGCCTTCCCAACCCCTAAACTATGTGGCTTCATGCTGGATTCTCAGGGGTAAACAATGATTTTGCCCAAGTTCTTGTCTCAAATTTTGGCTCCCAAACAGAGCGAGCCAACGGAGAGTGGTACCTGCCAAAAGCTGGGTGCGGGATGCATATGCGTCTACGCAAGCCTCATTTGATACCTATCAATTTGCATACATCATTGGATTGGTTCAAAGGAAAAATGAAACCGGACACCTCTATATTTGATGGTAAAAACCATGGTTTCCTGTAAATTTTCCCATGAACCAATCCATTGAATACAAGTACGAAAATGTTGAGTATCAAACCAAGTTTTCTGAGAGGTCCAACCCGAGGGACAGCAGACTGCTGGTAGTGATGGTCTACAACCCGGGCGATGGGCCAGGCCCTTAAGAAATTGAGCATGGAAGAACTCTAAATTTTACAAACTCAATAGCAAAACAGTCTTCTGGGACAACTATGTCCAGGCTTCCGCATGAGTGTGTTCTTTTTTATTTCTTTTTTAATATGAGACACCTACGGTCAAATTTCCGGTATAGCCACAAGTTGAAGAGCTGGAAGTTCTTGCGGCAACACCATCTAGAAGCAACATTCTACAAGAATCCTGGGAAAAAACTGCTCTGCATCTCTTTAGGGGGCCCTTTTTTCAAGACAAAACTCCATGGCGCCGGGCCTGTTGCCATCGAACGGGTTGAAGAGATCTGCAGTGTGGGTAAACCCCACTGCCTTGGCATGACTTCACGAGAAGGGAACAGAGAGGCCAACCAGATCCCCTATGGAGAAATGGAATCCCAAAAGAATACCAAACACAAAGATATAGCATAAATAGATCCATGATAAAACAGCCATAATGTGGGTTCATACGGTTGAATGAATAGTGTTCAGATATCCCGAAATGTCTGTCCAAATTAATAAAATTGATACTATTTATACTGGTTGGTGGAGAACGAGATTCTCAGTGAACTGGGATGATTAAAAAACAAAACATATCAAGGGCAGTAGATGATAGTATACAGATGATCCCAAACCAATCATCAATCAATCATGATTCATGAGTTATATCCACTTGTATCCCGGTCCCAGTATTTTGATTAATACAATTCTTATTATATTTACATGACTATGATCGTCAACTTCAAGCAATTTGATTTTCGAAGCAAAGGATGACTATACTATACCCTCTTTATCCCCGAAGACTGAAGCTGTTGAGGACAATGGCATTTCTCATGCCATGCAGAATTGATGGGACATCTGACATCAGAAGCTCGGGATGTCGGTAAAGATCTCCAGCATACACAGGGTACCAAAAAAGCCGCAACTTTGGCTGTTTAGTGCGAGGGACCCTCACTGGTGCACGGGGCGTCCATCCTGATTCTTCCCATACCCTCTGGTCATGCAACATAGCAATGGAAAATGGCGCGGTTGTAAAAAATGGTGATTTTCCATGGCTGTGTTAGATTGCTAAAGGGTAAGCAGGGTTGTATCCCAGTTATCAATGGGTTACCCGACTTTGAAGGATTTGTAGACCAGGGTTATAAACCGCTCAAGTAACCGCTTATTGTGAACCATTCAGCAATTGATATGCAAAACTAGGACTCAAATCCAATCAAATCCATGCCCCCCCAGTTGCGAGTCGCAACCGTCGCAACGAACGCCCCCCAGAGGTCTCAAGTTGTCATGGCACCAGATTGCCCGAAGGTCCAGTCAATCTCTTCAGCCTGGCCCCAGATTGGATGGATCGGATGAGTTGGAGGCACTTTCTGGAGAGTTCATTGAGACAATCATCACATGATTGAACAAGAAAATATGTATAGTTATAATGTTATACATTGTACATGTATATCATGTATATATATATTATATATCTATAAAAAAAATATACATGAGCTGAGCTACAATATACCATTCATGTTCTATGTTGGAAAGCAACAAGATCTTGGTGTCCACGGTGTATCCCCTGCTGCTGCCGCTTTTTTTGAGCACTGTCCTCCCTGTGCGCAGAGTCGAGAGCCCCTGAATTCGGGTGTGGCGCTTCTGTGGCGATGTCTTGGGATGACGAGAGTGGATTCATGGTTTCCACACTTTCTTGCTGTGCGAAACACCGGCAAGCATTCTTTCTTCATGAAACTAGACGTTTGGGCCAACAGCCGGTATATACCATTTGACCTTGACCTAGAATGGCTGAGAGTCAAGATTGATCTATAGGAATGGCCGCCCCTTCTGGATTTCTGATGAGCCCCAGCCATCTCCAAACCTTCTGTACAGCGCTGCAGACACGGTTGAGTCTGACAAAAAACTCGGCGTGACATGGCGTGACCACATCACCTTTTGCATCGGGTCACCAGTTGCCATGGTTTGAGGGTCAATGGGGGGGCTGTAGACCAAGACACAGAACCAGGGGGTACCACCGTGCTCCGCCTTGCACTGTCCCACCAGTCCCTGGGATCTGAGGGAATGTCCTTGAAACAATTTGGATAGAACAATACAATGAGGGAAACCCAATGCCCTAAACCATCCCCAAGATTACCATAAGTGGCACGTAAAAATATGATCCCCAAATTGCTTCGTATGTGGCATTGGGTTTATATACCGCATTACACATTGGCGTGTCAGGAAATGGTGGCTCGTTCCGCCTGTCATTGGAGTGCGATGAAAGGTCCAGAAATCAAATAGTCAAGGTGATGTGGCTCGCTGCTGGTTGATCAACTCTCAACAATTCCGCTGATTTCCAACACGCCCCTGCGGGGCTAGGGGGTTAGACATAAAAAACATGGTAGTAAACAAAGGTCGACAATCGCAACTGTGGGATTCTTGCAGAGGATTCTATGTTGCTCTTGGAAATGGATATCCTGGAGACTCCATGTCAAAATGGGCAAGAAATACTTGGACATTAGAATCCCCAATATGCAGATGAATCATATCCCATATCAACTTACCCTTCAGCAAGTTCGTAACAAGATTAACAAGAATAGTGGGTAAAGTACCATATGACCTACTGGTACCACAAATCTAATTACAACTAGCCATTGCAAAAGTACCTACTCAAGTCTGGATAGATTATCTCTAGATTATACCGTAATGATTCACCCACGAAACAAGGCCACAATCATTTCCATCGTGACGTCGCTTGGTCGCGACGTGGTTACAATATATCCAGATATAATCAGCCAATCAATCGTAACTCTTGGATGCTACTGTAGTTATTCCCATTGTTAATGCTTAAAACCCTTATCATCCCCTTGGAGGCCCTTTCTTATCCATAAAGAAATGAGTCTTATCCCATTACATCATTTCCCCATCAAATATCCCCGTGTAATTCCCATGTTTAAAAACAACATGGATAAAACCAAAGACGACGACGACGACGACGACGACGACGACGACCACAACAACAACAACAACAACAACAACAACAACAACAACAACAACAACAACATTGTGTCCCCTTCTAATTCCCTATCAACATTGCCAATCTTTGATACCCTGAAACAAAAAAAAATGTTAGCTGGTTCGTAGACATTCCTCTTTATAGCAACAGATCAAAGGATTAAACATGATTAGACTAACCATCGTTGACGTCAGCTCAGGTGAGAATTCATCCTTTGTAGACACTCAGAGGCATCACTCCGGCGCTCAGGGTCTAAGACCAACATCCTGAACAGGATCGACCCAACTTTTTGGCTGGTTACTTCTGATATGAAACCTGGACTTTGATGGGTTATTCATGGGGTCTAGTGGAATTTAGTTGGGATTTAATTTTAAAAAACACTGATTCAATGGTATTCAATGGGATCTAATGGAATTTGTTAATCCCTAAACGATAGCCAAGTTGACGCAGTTGACTAGGTTTTATGGAGGATGTGACATGCTGTAAATGTTGACGGATGTATAAACCAACAAACATAACTGGAGGATTTTCCTATATTTTCCCATCTATAGAAACCTCTATTCGGTTCGGGGAATTTCCCATTGCTAGCAACATTTCATGACACCAGAGGATAGTTAGACGGGCCATGGAGTTAGACAACTAGCTTGGAAGTGGATTATAATCAGGATAGTTCCTGGTATTTATAACCCAGCTACCAGGAATCGCGTTTTTACCATGGCCCATCCGAGTCACCAAATGGTATATCTATGTATATCTATGATTATCCATGTATATCCCAATTAAACCACCATTCATCACCATTGTTATCATGATTGAATTTTGCTATGTTTTTCCGGCAAAACCCAGAGGATACCCTTGGCCCTCGGCTTCTCGTGGCCTCCGGATCAATTTCTCCATGTTTCGTCGAAGGCGCTGCTGTTGCCCCAGTCGGGATCCTGCTAGTCGCTGTGGGGCCTGGGAATTCGCCGTTCATCACGGATCGTTGCTGCTGATTAACCCCCACATTTTCTGGTTTTGGAGATAACTTGTGGGATTGTGGGAGGGAATGATATAGTTGGTTTAAGGGAAAAACTGTAAGGACATCTATGGGTTTTTTCCCCCAAATAGAGTGGTTGCTGAAAGTATTCCCTTCAAACACTGGGTGATGTGGGGTGGGTCAAAACCGTCGATTTTACGCGTGATTTCAAATATATCCCCATATGAATGCACGCCATCATTTGCCCACATGAATGGGGGGAAATATCATCGAGAAACACTAGCTATTCTATATGATGAAGCATTCCGCCCAATTTGTTGCCTTCTTGGCCCCTGACTGAGCTTAGAACTTGGCTGTGGAGATATCAAAATCTGAACCCCACCAACAGAATCGCAAAAGGAAATTTGCTGGGACCCTGGCGCGATTTTCGCGGTTTACTGGTCCATATAAAAAAATCCAGCGGGTTGAACCTTGACCGTCAAAATGACTCAATCTTCATACCTCCAAATTGGATGGTCCAATCCCAAAGTCCTCCCATTTTGGTGGATGATTCGTGGATCCCTCATCTTTGGACATGCAACAAAAAACCTCCACAGTCTGTTCGTTCTTGACTCCTGGCATGGTCTCTTAAGCCCATCGGCCCAGTGGTTTCTATCCTTTCGTGCACACTCCAAATTTGTGTGGGGTTATTACCCACTTGAGCTGCAGCATACCCTTGTTGATTGGGTCTTGTAGGGAGTTTTACTACCTGGATCTACCTGGGTTGTTGGGAATGACTTGGGGAGTCCAGATCTTCATCCGTTTCCTCCAGGTCGCTTTATTTTCGTTGGTTGATTCCCATTTGATGATTGGAGGGAGTCGGTCACTTCTACCATCTTCTACTCATTTCCCGATATGTGTGGTTTTGCCAGCTTATAGTGTTGGTTTCGTTTCCCCTACTACATGGTGGTTCAATCGCCATTCTCCCTAAGGTGTGTATACGCGTTATACATATTACCCTCTGGTTATCCAACCTAGCCAAGCCACCATCTTTAATAGGTAAATCGCCATAAATCATCGAACCAAATGGGCCTTTTTCATCCTTTTTCCATGGCGATGTTAAATAACCACAGGGTATATGCTTTGAACGCAGTGTGGCCAAGTCAAGATGGTGGGCCCCCTATGTTTAGGATCTCAACTCATCCACCCTTGGGGGTTAAAAAAAAGGAGCCGTTCCTTACCCCTGGAAGTGTTCAGCTTATCTCATCCTTCAGACTAAACCATATGTAAGAAACCCAGCTACTAACAATTTATCTGGGCAAACTGTATTTAAGAATAAGAAAATCAGAAATAAATTCAATGATTTTCTGGCCGATCAAAAAACCTTACATGCCCAAATATATATATATATATATATCTATATATATCAATTTTGAGAATCCTCCAAATTGGGTGTGTTTGAGATGTGTCTGAAAATGTTGGAAAGTGATGATCGTATCTAATATTAGGCGGATTGACCCACATTCCCAGAAATGGTTTCGAAGAAGAAACATACAGGACAATTTCATACACATGGCTTGTAAATAATCACCCAGTCACCAATAACTTCTTCATTTCATTGCTCATGCGCTAAATAATCGTGATGGTCAAATACCAACATTTGACCCGTGACCTATCAATCTTCACTGACAAATCTCCCTGTTCCATACTAATTTTTAACGTAACACCAATTTCATTCAGGTAAATCTCCATTTTTGCTGGCAAATGTCACAATTTTTGCTAGCGAATCTCCCGATCTCCACGGTTTACCCTCTGGTATTGCCTAACATAACCATGGGAAATCACCATGCTATAAATGGGAAAATCCACGAACTTTCTATGGTTATTTTCAATAGCTAATTATGTTGAATTACCAGAGGGTGATCAATTTCCATGAATCTCCCAGTCCCCTCTTACTTGTGCTTAGTAGGGAATGGGGGAATGAGATGATTATTTCCATGGTCATTATATGTCATTCACTCATTCCCTGCTAAGCACCAGTAAGTCAAATGCCCATCTTTGCACAGCTCCAGGCGCTCCAAAGCGTCCCTGCACCAGGTCATAGCGCCGCCGCCGGAAGGCACCGAAGAGCGTCGCTGTTTGCGGCGCGGTGCCGCCAACGCTGCGCCTGCGCATGGTGGAACTCATGGGGGAGATTGGACACCATGTCTTTTTCACACGAGAATGTCTATGATGAATATCACAATTTAATTACAATCTCCCCGTCCTATAAGATCACATCGTCTATCTATATATATATATATATATATACGTCTATCTATCTATCATAGATATCTACGCACATGATGTATATATACCAGTAGTACCGCACAAGGCGGTGGCGGAAGTTTCAAAAATGGCAAACCTATAGGAGAGGTGAGTTGTTGTGAGTCATGGATGGCAGAGCAGATCCACTGATGGATCAAAAGGTGGTTGGAGCGTCGGCCTATCTATCTGTCTATCTATCTGCCTGCCTAACTAACTGAGTAACTGACAAACTGACTGACTGACTGACTGACTAACTAACTAACTAACTAACTAACGAACAAACTGTCTAACTGACTAACTGACTAACCGACTCACTGACTCACTGACTAACTCACTACCTGACTAACTGACTAACTGACTAACTGACTAACTGACTAACCGACTAACTGACTAACTGCCTAACCGACTAACTGACTAACTGACTAACTGACTAACTGACGAACCGACTAACTGACTAACTGACTAACCGACTAACTGACTAACTGACTAACTGACTAACTCACTAACTGACCAACTGACTAACTGACTAACTGACTAACTGACCAACTGACTAACTGACTAACTGACTAACTGACNTGCACTTTTTCCACATCTCAACTTCCAAAAGTTGTCCGACCGTGACAGTTTTTAGCACTTTTTACTTCCAAATGTGCTTCGCGCCACAGCGCCGTGCACTTTTTCCACATTTCAACTTCCTAAAACGTCCCGAACCCGACAGTTTTTAACACTTTTTACTTCCAAATGTGCTTCGCGCCACAGCGCCGTGCACTTTTTCCACAGCTCAACTTCCAAAAGTCCTCCGAACATGACAGTTTTTAACACTTTTTACTTCAAAATGTGCTTCGCGCCACAACGGCGTGAAATTTTTCATGTCTCATTTGCCAAGATGTCTCCGCACCCGCCGCTTTAGCGAGCCTACTTTTCGACCCTCCGGAGCCACAAAACATTGGGAACACACAGTGTTTCGCGACTTTCCTACCTTTCGCGCACCTGCATCTCTTCTCTTCTGACTTTCTTCATGGCTGTGCTTTTCCATCTGTCCATATTGTCGGAAGGTTTAGCTTCTAAACTTCCTTCGANCGCACCTGCATCTCTTCTCTTCTGACTTTCTTCATGGCTGTGCTTTTCCATCTGTCCATATTGTCGGAAGGTTTAGCTTCTAAACTTCCTTCGATGATGCATACATCTATATCTATATATATATATATATATACATATATTACAATATCCGTATGACGTACGAATATGTCATATGTATCCGCCGACCCCGGCCTTTGCCAAGGCAGGGGCGGCGCCTGGGACCACCGGAGGTGTGGAACTTGGCTCTTTCGTCGTTTTCCATGGCAACAATGGCATCCCAACCCCGCAGGCAAAGGTGTGAAACTTGGCTCTTTCGTCGCTTGCCACGGCAACAATGCCACTGTCAACCCCGCAAGCAAAGGCACCAAGGCCACATCAATAGCTTTTTAGTGGCTTTTTGCCTGCCGTTTGCCTGCCGTTTGCCAGCCTTTAAACTTTCCAAACCCTCTGTTCTTAGGGCGTTCAAGCCTGCCATTTGCCCGCCGTCAAACCCTCCAAAACCTCCGTGGCTCAACTACTTTTGCCCAACTACTTTTCAAACCCGTGAGGCTCGACCGCTGCGTTCTACTATACACAGTGCCACTTGCAGGGCTGTTGAAGCACTCCAGGGACTGTTTGGGCCGAACCCAACTTCAAAGCATCAATCTACCTGCTTTCTCACACTTGTTTGAAAGGGTCCTGCACACTCTCAAGTCCCTGTGTATGCCTGCCCACACAACCTTCTGCCGACATGCATGTCCAAGGAAAGCAACATCTATCAATCATGGTGAAGCAGGGATGTTGCAGCCACTGGCACTCGACAACTCCTTTCAAAGCATTGCCAGCAGACTTTCTGACAATGCTGCGTCAATGCAAGAGATTGTATGGATCTGTGGAGATGTCTTGTACTCTTCAATTGGAAGGAATAATTGACTGACATTTGTCTCTGTTTTTCCACGTCCAAGTCAATTCACATGAACGCAACTGCCAGGCAGCAATCTAACTGCAGAAAAACTATACCTTTGAAAAGGTTCCACGTACCGTTCAATCCCTGAAAATCTATACCTACGTTGGAACTCGTGCCGTGCCAGCCAGCCACAGTTGATTTCGAAACTTTTTGTATACTGGTGCTATCCCACAAGACGAGTGCGGAATTTGCCGATTGAAAAGAAGGAAGGCATCTTGGAACGCATGAAGGACAAAACAATCCACTGACCAGTTCCTGGAATCTGTTTGCCTGTTATTTTGCCTCACTCTGTCTCTATGTTTACCTGTTCACTTCGCTGTCGATAGTCTAGAGCCTAGATCTGTTCACCTGTCAATCCAACTATCTAACTCTGTCACAAAATGTAACTATATGGTGGCTATCTGACTTACTATCTGCCTATCTATGTCGCTATCTACCTAGCCTAGCAATATCCAGTCCCACTCTGAATCTATGGCCATGTTTGTTTACGCATCTACCCGTCTATCGGTTTACTATCTAACCTGCCTCCCTGACTGGCTAGCTATCTAAATATCTATCTATCTGTCTATCTGTCTGTCTATCTCTCCCCAACCACGGTGTTGGCGCGCCATGCAGGCACCTAGAAGATCAATGGATTCGAACGTGCCTGTGATGCACGGTGTCCTTGCATTGAATATCCCTCGTCCCTTCCATACTACCATTTGCCTTGTGAGCAAAATCTCTGCTGGATTGCAGCCGGGGCTCTGGTCGAACACCGGCTGGATCTTCTTCGCAAACCCCTTGGCACCATCATCGAGGCCGCGGAGGGCTGTATGGTCCAAGTTCGTGAACAGCCTCTTGAGCACTATGTGCAATGCCTGAGACACAGCCAAATCGCGACAATCTGAGCTGAAGGTCTTCCATATCTAATGACATGCAGCCGGGCCACGCCACAGAATCCTTGACAGAATTCTGTGAAAGGCCCCTCAAAGAAGCCACAGCAGCGGCTGCAACACCGCGGCTTGTCAGCCCACCCCGGCTCGACACCAGCACGCGTCAGCAGCTGCAGCCTTCGGATGATGATGATGATGATGATGATGGAAAAATGGTGTCCAAGCAGCGCAAAGTGATTTGATGGAATGATAAAGCTTTGGCCTATAAACCCTGAAAGTACAAAGCAAAATTGGTCACTGGGTATGATGTGCAGAAGCCATCTTCCACGATGGCGAAAGTCTACTTCACTTCGCATGCAGCCCAGAAACTCTGACACAGTGAGTTGGTGGGAATTGCCACCCACCACAGTCCCACACACACAGCAACTCCGTGGCATGGCGCCGAACACTAGGTCACTAGGCAGAGAGCACTATGTGGCCACCTCCTTCTGACCGCATCGTGATGCCTTGTTTTGTTACATTGTTCCTCTTAGCGGTTCGGGGAGGGTATCATATAATGTTTGGTTTCGATTGCATTGTTTATGTTCGTGATTGCACATGTTTTGCGGTGAACTCATTTGAATTCCTCAATGAAAAGCATTTATCCTCAACAATTGCATCTCCGAGGAATTGCTAGGTGAATGCATCATTGCTCAATGGTCCAAGTTCAATCATTGAGCCATTGTTCAAGAAGAACCTGTATTTGCGATGTGTGTGTGTGCCCTCACTGTTTGAAAGCGCCAAGAGATGTCGACGTATCTTTAAACCTGGTCCTAAAGTTACTCTTTCTGATGTATCCACTGCCAGCCCAAGTGCAGCTACTTTAGATGACAGTCACTGCACCAGCCCTCCAGTGCCCAGTACAGTTCCCACAGCTCTTCATCAAAACATATGAAATCCAATTTCAGGGTGATGTTTACAACTATGGTCCATCCTTCCGGCTTAGGTTGAACCGGACAACCTGACAAGTGCCGATGACTTGGAGGACACAGGCAGCACGCTATCCACTGCTCAAAATCCCTAACTGGAAGGCTGGTCCAAGGGTAATGAAAAATCCCGACATATCATTAACATTGTTTCTTCAAACACTTTGCAGATCAGCTGACATGTTGTTGGATATTGCATGCTTGACACAGTTCAAACCCGAGGTACGGGGCCCACCATGGATTCAAATGCGTCTGTTCTTCTCCGAAGTGGATCCACTGCTTCAACGTGTTCAATGCTCCCGTCCTGGTTTTATATGTTTGTTGTCTGCCGAGTATAGCCCAGCTCATAAGCTTTCAATAGTTTTCAAGTATTGTCTATGATTCATGAAGTGGTTTGGCATTCCAATAGGTGTTGTTTCATAAACCTGGAAGTGGGTCGCTTCGCAATCTTGCCATGTACGGGCGACAGCGGCTGAAAATTTCACTGCCAATACGGCTGCAACATGCAAGGAGATTCTCAGCTACTTTCCATTTTCAGCTTCTTCAACCCATGTCAACCCTTAAAGAACATGTTAGCCCTTAAAGATTTGAAGAAGTAGATACAATGGTTGTTTCAAGTTCATGTTTGTCCTTCTTTTTCAACTTTTTCTACCTTCACTGTTGGATCATCCCAGGGAAAGAAATATCCGCCAACCCCGGCCCCTCCCCCTTAAAGGGGGTCGGCGGCACCAGGGCGCTAGCCCATTCTATATCATCTGTATGTATATCGTATTCATATAAATAAAAGATATGGATTGTACATCATGATACACCATCCACATTACTGTATCCCGTTATATCTTAAAGATTAGATGTTCGAATGTATCAAATTTCTTCAATTTGATGCAACATTGTCAGATTTCGGATAGATCAGAACTAAAATAAGCCCAAATTGAACTCATGCATCAATTGACATATATATGATGAACGATGAACACAAATGGCATACAGTCAAAATGGCGATGTCGCGAATCAAGAAAAGGGGAAGAATTGACCAAGCAAACTGAGGATGTAAGGGCCAAAGACCCGGGGTATCAGCGGCAGGCATTCGGATTTCAGCAAACCGCAAAGGACAATGATCCAATACAAACAACTTTGGAAAATCCAAAACAGGAACCCTGTTTACCCTCCAGTAGACTAACATAACTATGGAAAATCACCATTTTTGATGGGAAAATCAACTGTAAATTGCTATTTTCCACAGCTATGTTAGTTTACCAGAGGGTAATATCAACATGAAATAGTCCGGACACTCGGACAATACGATCAATACCTACCCATCACTATTTCTTGTTCCAGCATGAATGATATCCAACTAATTGTTTTCCAGAAATGTCCAAACTCCAATGCCCTACACAAACAACACCAAGATCATACATTTCAGAGGGACTGGATCCTGCATCTGTTTCTTTAATCTGTTTTTGACCCGATTGTTGGGGACCCTGCCACCGTGACACAGATCAGCAATTTCAAGAAGGCACTGTGGGTTAAATGTGCGGGTTGGTACATACACTTTGTTTGCACCAAATAGATCCAAAAAGAAGATCAACATATTGGAGGAGAAGAAACCAATGGTTTGGAATTCCACATATGATCATCTATATGAACTCATCCGTAGACCATTGAAACCGAATACGGAGCCAACAAAAACGGAATTGGAAAGGCTTATCCTATTCAAAAAAGCCCAGAATACAAAGCAGACTGCGAAATCAACTCGAATCTAGGTTCTCCTATGTTTTCATGTTAAGTTTCGGGTGGAGACACCAATTAATCAAACATCTTCATTTCCAGAATCCGAAATGAAATGTCATAGTCTCATTGAAGTTCATCATTTCTTGAGGATTTCCCAGGATTTCCCATGGCACCTCCTGAATTTGTAAACCTCACGGGCATCGGCATCGCCCTCCGCGCCCTCCGGAGACCCCGTTGCCGCGGCGTCCCGTAGTGCCCAGGCCCAGCCGAAGAGGCGCTGGAGGAGTCCCTGGGCTCTCGGCCTGGGGCTCCACTTCAGCCGTGGGGTATAGAGTTCCTGTAACATATGGACTCACATATTCATGATATATATAATTATATTGATTAATATGGTTTTCAATATAGGTATCTATAGGTGTTGTAATCTTGATATGACTATAGCTTTAATATGTTACCTTATGGTAAGGAGTAATAATCACATAGGAAAATGATTGAATACGTCAAAACTATAAACATATTGCGGACATTTGTGGACAACCTGAGAATTATTCACGTCTGCTAATATGCTATAATCCGAGGTATACTCAACCTTGGATGATCCTATGTGGTTCATAACCCCATGGCTCATCATCCGTAGAGGTCCCCATTGAGCATGCTATTAAAATGATGTTCACCTCATATTTTCCAGGTTTCAAAATGTTTTATATAAACTGGTTTTCTATCAATCTTGGGGCTGCCAAAACACCATATGTATATAACGAAACATGTCTATAGATAGTTTGTTGGTGGTTTGGCCCTTGTTTTGCTTTGAATAGTTAAACATGGTTTAAGCATGTTAGACCTTTGTCAGTGCTTTGCCTTGCCTTTGGGAAGGGGTGAATGATTACTGGCTATGGCTGAAGTGACCCTTGAACAAATAAGTCCATAGAAGGCATCGGCGCAGCCAACTCATTGGGCTCAGGGGGATGAACCTCCATAAGGCCCAGCCCGTAACCTCAACATTTGCGAATTCGGTCGCTTAATTAGCACTTTTCTGAACAGTTGATGGATGGCGATTGATAGCTCAACGATCCTCAGCTGGATATGGCAGTCCCTGATGGTCGCTTCTAGCCCCAAAAAATATGTGCGCTAGCATCATCATGAAAGTTTAAGGATAAATTTGAGATATGAGTTTGGGTCAAGACCCTTCTGCCCCATAGTTCACGCCAAAGTTTTGCTCACATTTCTAGATCTTCAATTCCCAAAGAATCGTCCAAAGCCATTCCCCCGACCCCTCTATCGGGGGGATCTGTCCAATGGGCCGCTCCAGCACCAAGTCACTTAGTCCGTGCTGCCGGGCGCTGCTTCACTCGGTCGAAGAACTCGTTGGTGCGGGTGCCTTCGACGGAGCGTTACCGCACGGAACGCGCGGTAAGGACAGCAGCAATTTTGTTGGACATTTGATGATTTTGATCCCAAACTCATTGGATTGGGTTAAGGGAAAATTTACAGGAAACCATGGATTTTCCTGTGAAATATAGGGGTTTCCTGTAAATTTTCCCTTAAACCAATCTAGTGACAAACATTAATTAATCAGTTGAAACTAAGATTTGAATTTTCTGTCATCTCTGAGGTCGCATGAAGATTCTGGAATGCAGGTGCGACCCGCGACCCGCGAAAATATCATAAGATCTGCAACAAAATCAGGTTTTCATAGGCGGACTGGTCGTTTTGAATTACATGTAAAGGGGAGAGAACCCACTGGGGTTGACAAATAGATTTGAAAAGTGTCCCACTATATTGAAGATGATCTACTTTTTTTTCATTTTGGAAGCCTTAAAAAGTGTTGTCAACTAGGAATCACCCTGCCCAAACTGGGATGGAACATGATGAGGGGGTGATCGTCAATGAAGTACATATGGGGAAGAATTGCTAAGGGGATGATCATTGTCTTTTTCATGTGGATAGGGTCAAACAGTGCCCAAGAATATTGGGTAGGGGTCACTACTAAAAATCTCCAATTCATATGCTTCCTTGCGCCTCACCAACACTGATATTGAGAAAATGAAAGGAATCCGGAAGGAAGTCTGCTTCTGAAACTTGAGAAATGTTCAACATCCATGATTACGGTAGCTCCCCTGGTTACATTGGTATACATGGAGACTTCTCTAGTCACCCGGTTCTTCACCACTTACGATTCTTCCTGGAATGCGCATGGCAGCTAGGAAGCGGTCAGTATGCATGGTTGTGACCACGTCATACATACTGTATCACCAATTCTCTGTGGGTTCTTCATGGACATGTAATCAAAAAAACCTAAATGCTTCAGAATCAATATTAGGCGGTTTCCGTTTTGTCATGGTGCGACCCCCAAAATCATCCAAGCCAACAATTTTAGTATTGCAACCGATGGTTTTTGGGGTTGATCCCATCTATATCCTTCCTCCAACTAACACAGACCCCACCAGCAATCGCGCTCATGTGGCAAATGGGTGAACAATCTATGGTAGATATCCCTAGAAAAATTTCACTGAATCCTGAAACAAGTACAAAAAAGGATTATGTTGAAAAATCCAAATTACATATTATTCTATGATCCCTATAGTTCCATCATATCCCATATATATATCAAATGGGACAACCCATCGGGTCATCAGATCCGAATTCTTTCCACAGGTCCCAGAGTTGCCTTGCTTCAGCATCCAGGCTGGAATCTTTCCGCAGAGTTGCACCATGCCTCGCAGGGTGGAGCCTCCTTTGATGACCATCAAAAATGCTGCCCCAGTTGGTGGAAAATCACCAAAAAAAATTGGGATTTTACCAGTGAGGATGGGTGATTTAAGATTTGTAAGTTGGGACCCAGCAAAAATTGGGAGTCATCATGGATTTGTAATAGCTGAATTCGTTTCTTTCACTGGGTGAAGTTTATGTGTTTGAACTATTTAGTCGGGGTTATAAACCAACCAGCAAGACTGGACCTCCTTGTGCAATCCTAGAAATCATGTGTATATATATATATATGAAACTATAGCATCTCCAGATTTAACATCAGGGGTTACAATCATCAGTAATTTCTTGGGCTTGGGTATCATGTCCAGGAGAAGAATAAACATGTTGATCTGTTTGGTGGGTCCATTGGATTGTAGTTGTACCTTGTGACTTCAAGGTGATATCTATCTTGGGATTCCTACACAGAAAACATCCAGAAAATCTTGAACATTTGAAGACTGCCAGAAATGAAACGAGACACTTGCCTGGTATCTTCGTCATTTCCCAACCTGGATTGTTGTTTGAATACAGTAAATAAAATGGTTTGTCTGAAACGTCTGAACATTTGATACCCCTGAAGTCAATGGTGCGGCATCATGTCGCCCCAATCAAAGTTGACATCAACTGGGGGCCCACCCCCGATTTTCAGACATACATGCTCGTATCATATTGTTGGTTGTCTATCTCATCAACTCCCATTATATACCCATTCAATTCCCATGCTGCTTGGTTCTATACGCCAAACTAAACTTGTTTTCAAGCAAGTTCAATGATAAAATCACCATCTTTGCAGGTGAAGTCCCTATGTTCAATGGCAAAATCCCTAAACCATTTGCAATAGAACTACCCGGTTGCGTCCAAACCCGGAAGACATCTAGGAATCTAGGGTCTAAGCATGAACCTCAGGTCTACCCGTGATGCTGCAAGGTAAATTGCAGTATTACATATCCCTAATCAATGTGTATTCAATATATAAAAGTTGACTAGGGATTAGCTGGGCTTCACTATTTTGGGAGTACAGTTCCTTTTTTAACTCCCTCTAAATCAGAGATAAATCTATGTTATGTCATATTTCATGATCAAAGACTGCCGTCGCATTTCGTCGCATCGGCCTTCCAAGATCTCGTCCTTGTCCCCGGAGTGAGAAAAAAGGGACTCACCCACAAAGAGTTCCTCGGCTTCGGCGGCCGGTGAATTCAGCAGAATTCGGCTCATTGGAAGATGAAAGCACATGGAAACAGCATTAAAAATGAGTCAATGTGGGTAAAACACCACTTCTTTAGTCATGGGTTTATGGCTTTGGGAATATGTTTTGAACGATTGAGACTTGAAACTAAGACATATTTTGAGTATGTCACATAGTACATCATAGTACCACATTGAATGCACGTACTGGTGTTTGGGGTGTGGAAGAGGAACATGTCAACCAACAAAAAAAGTCTTACCCTGATAGCGGGAATAGTAGCAGTAGGCAAGATTGGGCCAGCCGACAAGTGGAAAACCCAAGCCATCTCCAAACTTGTCTCAGATATCCAACTGATTTTAAGGGGAAAAATGATGATTAAGCATCCATGTCCAAGTTTTCGCAGAAATTTCAGACAAACCCAAATGGGAACATGGGGTGAGATCCGCTTGGATCGAAATACACAAAGTAAACCCAGCCGGTACAAACATGAATTGTCGTTGTCAACATCTGCTTGCATTCATTGAACAACCACATCATGATAGTTTTTTGGTTGGTAAACAGATCAATAAGCCACTCTGTTACTGTGAGGTCTATCTTGGGGTATTGCCGCATAGTGGATAATTTATCGAAGAGTTTCATGGCACATTCCCCAGATCTATATATATATATATATTCCTAGTTACAGTTTCTGGCCGCCAGCTATCGCTATAGCCGGGTGGAGGAATCGAGTTGCGCCAAGATTCAATGCAAATGCAGCCCAAACTCCACATGTCCTTGGGGGTCCCAGGCTGCCAGACATGGGAAGGAGGTTTAACATATTTTTCAACATGGTTAACCCTCTGGTAAACTCACATAACTATGGAAAATCACCATTTTAAATGGGAAAATCAACTATAAATTGCCATTTTCAATAGCAAACTGTTATAGTTTACCAGAGGGTAAGATGGTTTGACATGATTTAACGTGGCTTAACGTGGTTGAACTGTTCAGGAGATTAAAAGGGGGATGTGGATCAAGATCTATCAAATTGTCTTCGTTCAGATATCTAAAACCTCAGTTTTTGATCCCGCTTCAAGGTCTTGACACTTCCCAACTAGTAAACCTTCCAGTTGTTTGAAGAACATGGCCATGTTTCCTCGAGATACTCCGCGATAGGTGGATGATACTGTACCCTCTGGTAATGAAACATGGCAATAGACATGTAGTTCGATGTTCACACATGGTGGTTTCTAAAATGGGGGGATCCTCAAGTCACCATGGTTGTTAGTTGTTTCAACAGAAAAATTGTCTAATTTTGGATGTCAAATGGGCACCCCCATGACTTTAGAAACCTCCATAAGTTCGCATTAAAAGCTTCGTTTCGTTCGGGGAATTCCCAGCTTTCCCAGCCATGTTTTTCGACCGAGAGGCGGCCACACATTTGGGTGGCAAACCCAAGAGAACCTCAAGGAAATTCTGGTAGCAGAAACTGATCCAAAAAACATGGCTCTGGGTGTTTCAGGTGAACAATTCTGTAAAAACATCTCAAAGTAAAGCTGTAACATCGCATTTTGGGGGATCCGAATTTCAGCAAATGTTGATGGATTGATTTATGCAACCATTTCTGGGCAAATGGAGCTCTCAAAGAATCAACGAATCAAACCATGCGGAAGGGTTCAACGCCTATAATTTCCTTTCGTCAACCAAGGTTTTCTTACAATCTTCCTGGTAAATTAGAATTCTTGCATGTTAAGTCACCATGTTCTATGATTGAATCCCAGTTTTCCTTGATTAAGTCATCATTTTCCACGCTTAAGTCACCATTTTTCATAGTTAAATCCCAATTTTCTGTCACTAAGCCATCATGAGTCATCATTTTCCATGGTTAAGTCATCATTTTCCATGGTGAAGTCACCTTGAACCCATCTTTTGAGACCAACGGTATCACGGAGTCGAACCGCGAAACTTCCGGTGCGCGGTACGGCAAGGTCTGCAGCACCAAGTCCTCCATGGGGCAGCCTTCGCGTCGCGCGCCACCGAAGTCGATGACCTCGACGCCGGGAGACGGTAGGGTTTAGGGGAAGATCATGGGAGTTTCAAGCAGGATTTTCAATGGGATTCTAACGTGATTTTAATGGGATTCTAGTGTGATTTAATGGGATTTGATGGGATTCTAGTGTGATTTACTGGGATTTGATGGGATTTGATGGGATTTGAACGAGATTCTGATCGGATTTTACCATCAACTTACATGACAACTCTCTGGTAATTTATTGCATGGCTATGCTTTCATGGCCATTTAGTTCGATGATTTACCGTTATTGGAAACGGTGGTGTTCAATAGCAAACTGTTGAATTGCCAAAGGGTATGTGTTCCATATTTTCTTGCCTTGATAATCTAGTAATAGTACCTGATGTGAGGCATTGACTGTGTATTTGCACCACATTTGGACCCACATTATTTTGCACTTGTCTACTTGTCTACCACTTGTCTCCCAGAACGCTGCGATAATCGTAATGATCGTCAACAATAATCATCATGACTCCAATTGTTCTGATATGTTTATCAAAATACCCAGATAAACCTTAAAATCATTTGAAATCCACATATCATTCATTTTCAATCTGCAATAAATGGATGGGATCATGCGGGCGACATTTTTCGATAAGCCAGTTTCATTCGTTTGGGTTAACAGCCCTCATGATCTTAACCTGGGAAGGAACTTGGTGAAGTTCCTCAGTTACAACTGGCGCCAATCCTTCAGCTACCTTGCGATTACCCCATTGCCGACCGGAATCGGAAGTTGCAAACATAGAGAGAGAGAGAGAGTGTGCTAGACTTAAAGCCATGGGATTTTATCGTTCAGATCATGAGATTGCAGTATTGGAGCCCAACAAAACAAATGTCAAGTTGATAGACCCATTCCAATGGCAGGTTGCCTTAGGCAAAAAAAGAAAAACATCGACCACTTCATGGGTCAGAACCTCCATAAAGCCATCTTTCCAGCCGCCTCTGCCATACTGTAAACCTCTGGATTTTTACATTGTGCCCTACCAGAAGAGAGCAGTTTGCACAAGCTGGAACATCTTATAGTCATATTAATATTAGTTGATATACTTTGTTATGGACATCGGACATTTGGATATCTTAGATTTTTGATGTTGAGAATGATGTAGCAGCAGAAGCCATCTGCCGTTTCTCGAAATATCAATTGGGGGATCCCTTTTCACCCTTGGTTTCATCCTCATAACTGACCCAACTGACCTTAATAACTTACATGCTACCAGCAACTTGGGGTCCCCAATGACTCTGCTGGACAGCGCAAAACGCGCCTTGAAATGGGCCTTGCCATTTGATGGCCAAGCAGAGTCCACCATCAAGACATTTTCCTCAGCAGTGGGTCGGGAGGAGTCAAGCAATTGCGGGACACCAAACTCTATAAACTTGAGTAATGTCAACCCCAGGTTGTGAACAGAGTAAACCCTGGCTGATGAATTACGGGGTTACCACGTTCGCGAGACTAATTCAATCAGTTCATTTGCCAGTACCACTTCTTTCAAGGGCAATTCCAGCAGTTTTTTTCGTTTTAATGCTGATAATTGGCATTTGTAGCTCCCAGAATTGTCACTCAGAATAGGAAATTTTAAATGACACAGCCATTGTTTACACCATGTTTGGTATAATTGGCTACTAAAATGAGACCCCCCAATCTTCGCCATTCCAACATGTTGCCCAACGACTTCTCCCATTTTCGCCCAACGACTCGCCCTTGGCATTTTGAAAGGCCTTTACATAAACTACGGTGAGGTCACTAACATTCATTTTTATTCAACTTATGTCAGATATGTCAGTGACATCTATCAACTTTATGTTAGTGGATATACATATATGGAGGTGTCCTAAAATGCGGGGGACCCCCAGTTCTCATCCATTTTTGTTTGGGATTTTCCATGAAATAAACCATCCAGCTATTGGGGATGTCGCCATGACTATGGAAACCCCCCATATGCGTTCCCTTCTGTTTCGTCCCTTCTATTTGTTCAAGGCAACTTCCCCAAAGGTCTGTTCCCCAAGCTCAGCAAAGAGATAGCCCTGGGCAAGTTTAACGGTTTCCAAAAGCCATGGTTTTCATAGGGTGTTCTCATATATATAATATGATTTAGAATGTACCTAAGCCATTTGTATTCATTGTAAACATGTCAGAGTGTAAAGTTTACATTGTTTGTTATTTTTCCATGTTTTTTTTCCCAAACCATTGTCTAATGAGTTGATAAGCATCACGGGTTGCTTCTTCCCACTGAGAAAGTCCTCAACGTGACCATCTCCAAAGCCAATGGTTTCAAGTTTCTAAAACAACATGTTGAAATCTCAGATTTTGTGGCTGCCAATGTGGGTATAGCTCGAAATTGGGTACAATAATTAGATGCTTAATACTAGATAATTGGTATCTGTGGTCCCTTCTCGGCCGTAAAGTTTGACCCATCCCCATGTGTCACACTGGGACTGGCACCGAGCTTCCGGTTTCAAGTCGGCGTGAATCACTTGATGCGTCTTCCTGAGAAAAGGAGAGCGCTGAAAAATCTGCAAAAGTCATTAGGGATATCTATAGATTTAATGAGATTTAATGGGATTTCAATGGGAATATAATGCGATGTACTCTCTGGTAAACTGACATAGATATGGACAATGGCCATTAAGAGTTGATTTACCAATGAAAAATGGTGATTCTGCATAGCTACATTCTACCAAAGGGTACAACAAAATGAAGCCACCAATTGCCACGAACCAGAAAATATTGGTGCCTGGAAGAACTGTCTCATTTGATATGTGATACTGATGGATGCTTGGATGAAATCTCACAAACTGTCCATGCTCTTTGATTCTGATGATTCGTACCCCACAGATTCAGGAATGGTGGCAAAGCCAGCAATGGCCACCATCCCCCCGTTGCTTTGTGACTATTGGATCATACATGATATGATATACCCTTCCAACTATGTGTATGCCAACCTCCAACCAGTTGCTTACTGGGATGCCAAGTGTCAAGTACTCCAAAGCCAACAAGACCTGCCGTGTGGCCTCCTGTACCAGCTGAATTGACAGAAGTCCGTTGTGCTCCGTGATCAACTCGTACAAGTTGCGACCCAGCAATTCCTGCGGTGCTGCCCCAAGTTTCGATAGCTCAGGTGGTGCAAATAAGGCCTATAGATAACTATGGTCTATGGTAGATACATCGATATCTAAAACAGCTACTGGCAAGTTGATTTAGATCTATAGTTCACTTAGTCTGGGATATACCCCATTCACTATGGTCTACGTATCAGTTTCTTATATCATATGTATATTATATTACTATTATATATATATATATACAGTCAGTTAGCAACAAAATCCATCAGACATCACCACAGGGGCACCACCTTATCCGGTGATTCTCAAATCGTCAGTTTCCGACCAAAATTGACGCCACGTTTTTTTGGGTGGTATATCCCATTTTCAGATACACCTATGATGACAATCATATGCACGTGACATGACATGGGGATGGGTTAAAACCTATTATCATCAATTTTAATGGGATGAACATCCATTTACCAGCTATTTTGTGGTTCACTAGGTACCAGGGTTTTGACCCATAGCCACATGCCTTTGAAGCAACATGAAAAGGACTCGGAAAACCGGACATTGCCTGGTCTAGCTATTGATCGTCCAATTTCTGCGGAAGCCTCCTATGACCTGCAAACTCCGTAGACAAACGATCTTCCCAGTTTTGAAGTGGTCAACGAAACATGAAGATATCTTAGATATATTTGGATATCAAATACCAAGGTACTAAGTTCCACTGATTTCCACTGGCAGAATCAAAAAACAATCATACTCAAATGGCTAAGAATCAGCATCATCAATCCAATTCAACCTGTTAAAAATCATTGAACCCCACCATTGACTAACAACGGTTTACCCAGCACCAATCACATGTTTTTCTGGCAGCGCCGGGACACCAGTGCGATACAAAGGTGTCCCCGGAATTCAAAGAAATCCAACATTTGGACCTGACCACGGGGTTGGTGATAAGAATAACTATATCAATGGGATTTAATGGGATAATGATGGAACATTATTTCTATTCAATGAGATTTAACTATTAACAATAGGGACAAGACATAGGGAAAATATGTAAAACTACATTAAACTATATTAAACTATATTGAATATATTTCCCTCGTGTAGTCAAACATGACAATGATGGAAAATCCACCATTTATGGTTGATTTTCCCATTAAACCCTCGATTTATAGGGGACTTTCAATTGCTTGACAACTGGAAAGTGAAATATATATATATATATATTCACCATCTAGAACATAAGACATTCAAATGGAATGGGGCAAGGGAAAATGATGTTGTTAACCGTTGGATTTGCGGATCAGACAAACCAAAATTGAACCCCAAGAAGCACTGGGACTCTGTTTACAACTGGTGCGCGGCTGGGATCATCAGATATGATCAAATAAAATTGGGGATTCAAATGGATTCAAGCCATCAATATTTGGATTATTTTGGATTCTTCACTACCATGCACTCGAAAATGTAGAGACTCCAATGTGAAAGATGAGGCAAGTGGGCCAACGCTGAAATTTGTGATACCCCATCTGGAGGTTTCATAAAATGGGGGTACCCCCAAATCATCCATTTTAATGGTATTTTCCATCATAAACCATCCACTTTGTGGCATCCCCATCTATGGAAACCCCCATCTGGTCCACTGGTTTCCTGGTTCTGGTAGGCCGAGCCGCGATGTGTGGATGCTGCCGCTCCTTCTGCAGCTCCCTGAGGATCTTCGCTTCTTCTTCGGCTTCCAGGGACACTTCGGCGCAAAAATCCTCGCGCGCGGGGATGGTGGGGGGTCATCCCGAACCCAAGCCCGGGAACCATGAAAACCAAGGATTAAGCCCTGTTGTTGTGGGATTTAAATGGGGTTGGGCGATTGAGAATGTAAATGTTAGAGCTTCCCATGCATAAGCCTCCAATACCGTAGCTTCCATCTCTTGGGATTCTGGCATTGATATCCATTTATTACACCAAGAAGGTCTACCCACTCAATAGCCATTGTAACCTAGCTAGGCGACTGACCAACAGTGGGTTGCCAGGCAGCTCACCAGTTGGCTGTTTCCCAAAATGGGGGGTACACCTTTCCAGCATGGCTTTTCCCTATATGAACAAGATTAATGACATGGATGATAACTACGGGTCTCCCAAATAGCCGTTTTACAAGGGGAAAAATTAGGTCCTTAGACCATGAATTGTTGTGCTTTTCCTACAGTTTTTCAGACAACCGCCCAAAATCGGCTTAGTCTGTGCTGTACGATCTTGTTGATTTGCCGAAAGAAATCGGGCTGCAGGTCAAGATTTTAGATCGATCATAAGAAATGCTTAAAAAAGACTGTGCCACACCTTGTGCTTCAGAATCTTCAACGCCACCGGTGTTGCACGGCGCACACGGCGCACACGGCGCCATCCGTCGCAAGCAGCGTGGGCTGCCGTCGTCTTCGGAGCTGCAGCGCAGCGCACCACCTGTCCAAAAGCTCCGGAACCCAGACCTGGCGCTGGCGAAAATAGTCTATGTTGGGGCCCCCGTTGGATAGCTTAGTCATGGTTTACTTCACTACAATAATGGGGTTTATGGCGGATATATCTATAGTTAGTAGTTGGGGGGTTTAAAAACCAAACTTGTAAATTAGGGGGACCCAATACGCAGGCTATGTTGGGGACAAGTGGTGGGTACCATGGTTTTTTTCTTCAGTATCCATCAATATCTTTCAACTCCCCTCCCCAAGAAAACTAGTTTGGGCATGCTGTGAACCCAATCTCCAATTCACTTACTGGATATGTTCGGCCTCATTTATACACCCATATTCGAAATTATAGGGGTTGTCTCCCAACTTATGGGGGGTCCAGTGGTTGACCATTTTTTGTATATTCATATGGCCATTTTTTGGACAAACCAATGCGGCGCCATGGCCATTTGGCTCTGAACATGGTGAACTAACATAGCTACTGAAAATGGCCATTTATAGTGGATTTTCCCATTAAAAATGGTGATTTTCCATAGCTATGTTAGTTTACCAGAGGGTAAGAGTTCATTGGCCACTCCCCAGATTTCCAGCAGTTTCATCACCATTCTCGTTGCCATTTTTTCTTGCTGATATCCCCATGCCAACGTGGGCTATGTCTGGCATTTGTTGTCGTCGCCGTCGTCGTCGTCATTTTCGTGGCTACTTTCAATCAGAACTTTAACGTGGCATGATCGGATGCAAATTCCTATCAAGTAGGCGATCAAACATTGCTCCACCGAAATAGAAACCAGCGCACCCAAATTTACCACAGGTCTGACCAGTAGATCACTTCTCCAGCCAACATGTGGTTGGGAAACTGATAACAATAGCTCCTTGGCGCCCCATTTTTGTTGGGAATATGGATTTCCAGAACTCCCAACAGCTCTTTCCAAAACACCACAGATCGGATAGAACCTATGTTTAAGATTGTTCAACCAAGTATTGAATTATGGGGATGTCTACCATGAATCGTAATCTCCACAGTGGATTATATATGGATTTATATGGAGTTTTCTAAAATGTGGGTACCCAAAAATCATCCTTTTTTGTTTGGGATTTTCCATGAAATAAACCATCCAGCATCATCCAGCTATTGGGGTACCCCCAGCCATTAGATAACCCCCAGCCACGAGTAATTGTGATCAACTAATATCAACGACGGCTATTTGGAGATAGTTAGCCCAATTCGAACCATCATTTACAGCGACTTAACATAAATGGATTATATACCCTCTGGTTATTTAACATAGCCATGGAAAATCCCCGAACTAGATGGAGGTTTCGTTCGCTGGCAAAATCATCCAAAATTGGCCAGCTTGGCGAACTGTTAGTCGTAGCCAGAGGGTAACCAACCGCAAAGTCACCAGGCAGCGGGCCACCTTCCAATAAGATAAAGCAACTGCTTTCCGAGACCACCTAGACGACGGGGGTCGTTGATGTCATGGTTGATGTGTCTAACAAAGATTGTCAAACTGTCAGCCAAGCCAGATATATGGGACAATCATATGGGAAAATTATGTGTATATATATATAATTATAAGTTTTATATATATATAAGTATATATATATATACATATAAGTGTCCTCCAACAATAAGCATATGGGAAACTGTATATGGGACAATATCCAAAAATGGGGGATTCTGTAGAATTTGATTTCTTTAAGGTCTGTCTGCAAATGGCCAGTACCATGAAATACCTCCAACTGCCACTCAGCTCTGGATGCTATAACCGTAGAAACATAGCTATTCCGTCTTTGATGATCTACTTCCATGCATCTGGCTGAATGAGTTCTTTAAAACCTAGACCAACCTGACAAGTTTGGCTATGTTTGAAGACAGTTACCTCAATTCAAAGCATCATTTCGAGTGACGTCGCGACGTGTGGTCCTTATAATTCAATCTAAATATAATCATCGACCATCTTTGATGATATTCCCATGTTTGAATGATTCTAATATCTACAATTTCTGGATGATATTCAATTTCCGGATGATATTCCCATGTGGTTGACTGCTATAAAATGCTACACCCCTACTTCTCCAGATTTCCAGAGAAATTTCAACTGCCTTTAAGATCTTGGCGCGCCCCCATCGTCCAGCCCCGGTACCTCATCTCCATAGCGACAAGGAAAGTTCTCCTCTGTACCTGAATGGTGTGACTCAAAACATAGGGATATCATGTGGGCTATAGTAGGATATACCCTCTGGTAAACTAACAGTTTGCTATTGAAAATGGCCATAGAAATAGTGGATTTTCTTATTTAAAATGGTGATGTTCCATAGTTATGTAAACGTTTACCAGAGGGTAACAAAGATATATCATGTGGCTGGGGAACTCTTAGTAGCTCCGTGGCTCCTCATTGAAGGATATGGAATGATATCATTGGTATGCAGAGCTCCTTAGCTCCCTCACCGCTTCATAGACATGTATAGTGTCTGAACAGTGTCTGTATGGGGGTACCCCAAAATGGATGGTTTATAATGGAAAATCCATCTATAAATGGATGATTTGGGGGTACCCCTATTCTAGGAAACCCCCAAATCGGTATCTTAGTAATTTGATAGCGGTACAAACAATACCTGGTTTTTTGGGGGGTACAGAGTTGAAATCAATCTCCGTAGAATTCTACCCACCGAATTCTCCACAAGACAAGAGCCTTGGAATACCAAGCTGCTGTCTGTGAACCTGAAGGTGCGACTAGGCTGAAGATGGGCTTTACTAGATGGGTATAACGACCCAAAATTGGAGTACCAATGGACCAAGAAACGGTGTGTCATGATTTGTTATTACTCAACCACTCAACCACACAATAAAAGGGGCGTCATTTTGTTCTCCATCCCTTCCCCTGACGAAAACCGAAACACTGGATGGTGGAGATTGAACATGACCAAAATGTATCAAAATGTGTGGTTCCCTATGTTCAAGAAATCTGACTCATACCCACATGGCCCAAACTACCATTCTAGCGCTTGGCACAAAGAAACATGGCAGAATGGGGTGAAGCGCTATCCGGTCACCTGGAGGAAGCCAGCCATTTGCATGCCTTTGGTTTCCACGTGTTTTCATACAAGTAAATCTGTTTGAAACGTGTCCAGGGGGGGCAGTGGCTGATTGAGAAAGGCTGATTGATCAAGAATAAGAATTGCTTCCCTTCCAATCTTGAATTATCTCAAACAAGTACTGGAAGGGCCCCCCATTTATGCTTGTTGGTTCATAAATTATAGCCCCCAACTCTAGATATATGCGCCATATACCCAACAGTGAGCCTAGTTTGAAACCAGCTCATACACTCGCTGGGGGCTTTGTCTCATCATACTGATACCACAATGCAGGTTGGGTGCAGCGTTCCCACAGCAGGCCAGCTACAAATACATCAACGAGGCAGTAGAACAAAGAACAAGCCAAAAATCTATCACCCAACATTCCCAGATAATCTCCCAGACTTGAATTTCATTAAGCCCATGTTCGCCCAATTCACAACAATTCCATGAATTTAGGATTAGATGTAGATATCCCGACTTGGAGGATCATCCCACTTAGTGGTGCGTAACTCTGGTTCCTCCTGTTTCAGTGGATTATCGGATCCATTTATGTATATAATTTATGGTTTGCAACCTCAGCTACTTGTGGATTATCGAATTATCCCATTCATACTTCAGTTAACAACAAAGTTGTATACAAACTTCGTAGGGGTGATCCTCGGAGCGCCCAGCGGTACCCCCAGAACCTCCAAGTATGACGCAAACCCACTGAACATCCACCCTTTATAAGTTCGATGATTCTCCCAGCATTTACCATCTGGTTATTTAACATAGCCACGTAACATCCCGTATAAATGGAGGTTTCAATGGGAAAATGTACCACAATTAGCCATTTTCCATGGCTATGTTAAATAACCAGAGGGTAGATCCCCCCAGTTACAGTCGAATCAGCCCAGCAGCAGGGGCGCCGCCGACGACGACGAACATCGCAGCGATTTCAGGCGTTTGGAGCAGCTCTGCTGCCAGCTCTGGGCTGCGCGCTTCCGCCAGGTCATGGATCAAAGCCGAAGCCGAGGGCGTGCCATGGTCGTGGGGGATGGGATTCATCCATCCATGTTCAGTTTGAGATATCAATCCAATATGGGATGAATTGCCTTTAAAAAAAAATCCCAGGCTTTGAAGCTAGCACATATGTCTAGGATGAAGATCCATAAATTCCCGCTATTTTGGGAACAGAACGGAATTCCATGGGTGACCCGAGCCATACTGCTGAGTTATCCAAAGCCTGTAGAGAGTCATTTTCGCCCATGGTTTTGATGGGGAACTTCTTTTGGAGATGGAGAAGAACTTGACTTTGGACGAATGCATAAAGGATCAGTTCACTGGAGGCAGGGTGCAAATTTTCCCGTAAGACTTCGGCATTGCTGCACTTTTGACCTTCATCTCTTCGAAAAGCATCAGTGGCTGCAGACTCGGCTGACTTGAGAAGTCGAATCTGAAATCTGAATCTGAAAGATGTATCATGTGATCGGGATGAATTATAATGTATATAAATGTATATATAATTTAATGCGCAATAAACGGAAAACTTTCTAGTTCGGCCATGTTTGGGGATAGTTCTTCCTGGTTGCCAGTCCGTGACACGGACTGTAAAAGTGAACTCCGAGCCCAAGGCAGAGCAGCACTGCCATTTTCCCATATGTTTTTCTGTGACATATGTTTGACCCTCCAGTAACATAGACCCTGGCATTCATCGGACTTGGAAGATTGGAAACCCCACTAAAAAAATTGGTGATTTTCAGGGTCTATGTTAATTTACCAGAGGCTACCTCCCAGAAATGTGCCAAGTGTTCATAGTTTTTTCTAGGTAAGAGAAGGAACCAAGATGAATCAAGCATGGAATGCAGGCGCGAATCTACCCTTTTTGCTGGCTTTGAAAAAGTGCCTAGTTGGAAAAAAACTCCGTCCCCACAATTTCTGGCCAGATCCTTGAAATGATTAGCCGGCTACTGGAGGCTAAGGCCAGCCGTAATTCCCCCAAAGCTATAACTATGGCGTGCAGTTGGTAAAACAAAACCATCATTTTCATTCAACTCAACTAGAATGAGAGAATCTATTCCAATACATATGTATGTGTATATATATATACCTCCCAGTATCATTTCAGTCTTTCATCCAGTTGCATGAAATAATCATAGCTTCCCACTCTGTCGCCACCTACGGTCTTGCTGCTTCTCCATCATCCGCAGACGGGCAATTTCGATGGTCTGCAAGTACTGCCGGTCCTGAATTGCAAAGATTGTGGCATTTTGGGATGAAATGGCAGACCAAAGCTTTGGAAGCATGGCTTTATCCTTACCCATAAAAAATGCTGAAAAGCGGCAATTGAACCCATCATATCCTATCAAATATGGGAATTTCAGCTACCAAACATGGTGATCGTATCCGAATGGTGGATGATTTTCGGGCCATGTCAAGCTATGAACCCTGCAGCCACACTGCCCCGGTGCTGGGCTGATCAAAAACATTCCGAAGGTGAGGTCCCCCTGGGTTGATCGGGGGATGATGGGTTGGATTGACCCGTAAACCCACCATGATCTACGGATAAACCATTCCATTGACTCATTGGAGTCCAATTCCAGTTTGAGGCAAGAATTAAACGGCTAAATCCATTGTAGCGTGATGCTTCCTGTAGATATTCCTTTCAATATCCTGCAAAGGTTCCTCAAAATAGCCCCAAATCAACCTAATATATGAACCCAATCTCGGTGGGTTTTTGCAAAAAGAAAGCAACCCAAAGAAACAATGGCGTTCTCCTCAGTTTCCCCATCAAGGAGGCCATAGTCCTGCGGGTCCAGCATTTCACCGCTGAGTTCCCCTACAAATTGGTACGGATTGCTGGAATTCTTCCAAAGAGGCCGCCATGTCTCCGCGGTGGTCGGGATGCCCTGCGGCCAGCTGAGGGGTGAGAAACCGGCAGG
The DNA here is from genome assembly GCA_003297045.1 of Symbiodinium sp. clade C Y103. Lineage (NCBI taxonomy): Eukaryota > Dinophyceae > Suessiales > Symbiodiniaceae > Cladocopium > Cladocopium sp. clade C. The sequence continues at coordinate 157,174 of BGPT01001532.1, forward strand.
TTGAGAATTATGGACTGATCATGTATGGGAAACCCCTATCAACACAAGCAGCAACTACAATACAAGGGAATTATGGAAAGCCCACTTACAGATCATTTCAATCATCTCCTACACAAACCACTGTGGGGGAGGGTAGTACCGTGCTCAACCCATTCACCCTTCTATGATTCCCCAAGGAATGCCATGGCTGAGTTGGACAACCACTTAGACCAACAGATTGGATCCACGATAAACGACCAACATGTCCCCTCTAGCCCACCAGGCATGGGGTCTGACAGCCTCCAAAGAAACACAACCCAGGCAACCAAATTCACAAATCACAAAAAGAACCATATTCTCAAAGAATCAGGGGGTCCGTGTCAGAGTGGAACCCCTCACCCTCCCCCTTAACAGCCTTTGAGCTGTTTGGACAGCGACTGGAATGGAACTGCAATTGAAAGCAAGTTTAAAAATCAAAAACTATAAGAAAAAGTTACAGTACAGTGCTTCAAAATTGCTTTAAACTTTCAAATTAAGTCCAACACGCTTGAGGGAGCATTCAAAACCTATCCGAATCGACGTCAAAATGTCCTCTCTCAAGAATCTAGGTCCAGGATCGTCTCCCACAACAACGGGGAGTCTCGGTACGAGGCAAACAAAAACCCCGTATTTCTATTTGCCAGAAAAACCAATGTCTTTGGGACAGCCCAGGTGACTGCATTTTCTTAAGAAAATTCCCAAGGGCATGCTATTTCTATAAAACACGTATTTACAGTGCATATCCCAATTTTGGGGGGGTCTGGCAATGGGTTTATCACACCCAAACGAGCCACTACTACCCTCCGGTAGTCAAACGTGGCAATCAAAACTGCCCCATTTATCCATTTGTGTCAGTGATTTTCCCATTCAGGCCTCAATCCATAGATGATTTTCCCATTAACCAACAGCAAATTTCCCAGGATTCCCATGTTTGATGAAACCAAAGGCTACCAGATACGTTCAGCCTTGGGAGGTTCCATCTTCACTAGGCATTTGCTGACCTGCCGCGATGCGAGAGGCTGTCGCCGCTTTCCAAGATGTGGATCAAGATTCTCCAACAGAGGGGGAAATATCCCTTACATGACTGGGAATCATTAAATTCTTACCGAACATTGAATCTGTTCCATACAGCATTGGTCATGTCATATACAAACTATTCACAATCTGTAATTCATCCCCTTGACTTGTTCTATCTTAGACGGAACATCTTTGAAATCTCGCCAAAAATCGAGCTTTTCACTCTCCAAAAACTTTTCAGGATGTTCATCATGTTTTTTTTCTGGGATCCACGGCCAACTTGATATGACCTGATCCAAACAGTGATTGAAGCCCCTGAAAAATAGGATGCGTCATGAGTCGACATGCATCAAATTCCCCATGAACATCCGCTTTCTGGGTCAGTTTATAGAAAGTATACAATAGGTGGGTATGAACTACGTAAAATGATCAAAATGGCTACAGTGGGGCCAGTGGCGGGGTATCAATGAACTGGAAAACCAACATGTATTGAGTATCCAATTAAGAGAATATCAAGGATATCCGGCTTGATCAACATGACCACATGGTTCCGCTAGTGTACCCATCTCTCACTACCGGATACAGGTACAAACATGGACAAACCCCATGAAAAATGTAGAAATACTCAGCTCTCCTTCCCCACAATTTTTTGATGAGGTTGCATGTAGCTAGACGATGACACTTCCTACACGAATAATTCTACCGCTCCTCGGATTGTCTGAGTTGTACTCGGAGCAGTTTCCATCGCATATACCCTCCGGTGACATCAAACGTGCGTTGCCGGAAAATCAATTGGATGATTTTCCTATTAAAACCTCCATTTATAGAGGATGTTCCATGGCTATGTTAGTCACCAGAGGGCAACGCCAATGAAAATCATCCATTTATTATCTCAATGATTTTCACATTCAAACCTCCAGTGTGGGGATTTCCCAGCCATGTTGGAGGCTACTGCACGGATCCAATGAAATGGATAACTTGACAGCTCTTCACACCCAATTCGTGGAGCTTCAACCCTTGCAGCCTTTTTGATCCCCAAACTGAATTCCTGGGGAAGTCCCATCCTTGACTGGAGATGGGCGAAATTTCCCATGGATCCATTGAGATTCCTTCAAGATTTGCTCATCCCCAAAAGGCACCTCCATCGCATCCCTTGGATCCATGATCACCGGATCCCCGGACCGCAAGCGCGGCATGGCGATGGCGGACGAAATGACGAAATGGGGACGTCGACGAGAGAAGGCGGGGGGAAGGCCGGGTTTCTGTGGCCAAAGTGCTTTGAAACTGACTTGAGACACGGATGAAATGGATCATGATGCAACCAGATGTAGTGTGATGGCGACTGGAGAAAGCTGATTGGGCTGATGTTCGTTGAGCGGAGTTGTGATTTTCCACTTTTTCCAAGCTTGCAATCACCATCTTCCATTGCATAGATCTTGAGCAGGTATCACAGGCAACTCCCAACTCTCCAGACACAACGGGTAAAATGATATACAGTAGGTTAACCAAGAGGGTACAGTTGGTTTACAATTTTCTCCATGTCTACCCTGTCTAGCTGGTTTCCTCTATCTATGATTCAGGTTGGACAGTGACATCCAGAGATCTAGAAGGTGGCATTCTAAGATCTGGAAAGCTAGGGATATGGCATCTGAGGCATCACTATCCCCTTGGCTATAGCTCAAAATCACAGACCTGCCAAAAAAAACTGCCAATGGTTTCCTATCGAAAATCTGGTATGTTCAAAGAGCATGCCAAACACGAATCCATGAAGGTGCTTCCACTTTGATTATGATTCTTCAAGACTCTTCTATCCAAAATTATGGGGTTGGGAAACTCAATTCGTCGCTTCTTGGCTCCCCCATTGATATAAAAAGGAGTTCGCCAGGATAGCCAGTTCGCTCCCAACAGCTCTCTCCCAACCTGACGTGACCTCCCGACAGTGGTTGCTGGTGGTGAAGATTCGCCTAGTTGAGGCCCGAAATACCAATCATAAATTTGGTGATACATGGTTATTTCTATGGGGTTATCATGAGCCATGGATTTTTTTTACTGATTTATAACTGATTTATAACTGATGTATCACACTGATTTATAACTGATTTATAACTGATGTATCACACTGGTAATAAAAAAGGGGCCTTGACTGTAATAAACCTGCACATCAATTGGGTTTAGGGTCCTGTTGTTGGTGAAATCCCCATGAACCGCCACGCCACGCCACTTTTTGGCCAGCAGCCAGCGGAGGAAGCCTTCGCCATCCCCACGATCTGAAGCCCTCAGAAGCTCATCGAAGCCTGGCTTTCCAAAAACAAGGGATGGTCATCCCAAGGGAAAAGAAATATGATGATCATAGAATAATGATAATCATACTATTTTTAATGATGATTATATAATGTGTACTGTATGTGTATATATATAATAATAGTAAATAGTAATATATCATGATTACAATAACAAATAGTTAATGGCTTGTCCTAAACCAAAACTGCTCCCAACACCGCAGGTACAAGGGGGGTGAATCAAGGCTTAAATAATGATTTTTTTAGGGGAGCAACCCTGTAAAAGAGAATGCCGAAAGCAACCAACAATACGATAAACCACCCTGCTTATAGTGAAATTTCATATAGGATGCTGTATATAACGTGGATACAGGATACATGATACATATATACTGTATACGGAACCAACATCATATTGTCCAAGATTTGGTATACCCAAAAAAGGTGATTTTTAGAGGGAACAAAACACTGACAATCTGCTGGATTCGCAGGTATCTCATGTTCGGATAATTCCATATGTGCCATGGTCAAAGCATGTCAAAGCATGTCAAAGCATCGCACAGGGTATGGTCATCTTTCCAATTGATTATGGTAAAAACTGATAATGGCTACGTATATGATGACCATCCTCCATTTACCCTAGTTGCGACCATGGCACACATGGGTGAGTCTACGTATCCTGAGGCCAGTCATTGGCTCTGTACAACTCGGGAATATCCTATGACTGGCTAACTAGCCACAATTCTTGAACCACTTAGCAACTGGGATGCACATCCAAGTAACTCAGTTCCAGAGATATCTGCAAAAATGATCGAAATTATAGGTGGGGCAACAAAGATCGATCGGGACCCAAATTGCCAAAGAAACCCAGTTCAACGGTGTTTGTTTGGCAGCACAGCGTTGTTGGGCTCACTTTTTATGCTTGAAAGCAAAGGGCTGCAGGTATATACTGTACAACATGCACATGTATGGTGTTGGCTTT
>BGPT01001532.1:162988-216729 GCA_003297045.1 Symbiodinium sp. clade C Y103
CTAGATAACTTCAGGATCGGAGAACACACGTTTTCCGAAGGTGCAGGTGGCCTAAAACCAAAATCGGTCTATTGGTCTACATTTAACATCGGCAAGAAAGTCCAGAAGTCTGGACGTGTTTGAGGAGCTTGTTACTCCAAAAATGTCGTCCCTGTTCGGCTGTTGCCACTTGTATTCTCTGGCAACGAACCGCGACCTGACCACCCATTTTCCATGTTTCCACTTCGGGACTTCTTCCCATCTGGTGGTCACGTATTTCCCTACGGCCTGGCTTCTGGGCACCGGAGTAAACACCCCATAGGCCTCAAGCCGGCTCAACTCCTTCTCCTTGCCGAGGCGACTTTCAAGTTCCCATCGCTCATCATCCCACGTATCAGGATGATCAAAGAACCCATGGCCATCGTCCTCTGCAAGGTGCTCAAGGCTATCTTCTGGCAGCTCAATTGGCTCCTCATCAACATGGCCACCTGCCTCAATAAGAAGTACTTGACCCTCTGAAGGTTCTTCGTGATCTTCTGGATGTTCAGGGGAACGAGGATCCAAAACGTCCAGTGACGTCTCCGCTGACCGCTTGGTTCCAGCAGCAGGATTTGGTGCAATCCTTTTCGGACTCCCAGGTCCGTCGTCATCTTCCCCGCCTCGCTTCATGCCACCGGCTCTCTGCTCCTCAATGGGTTCCAACAAGGATGTCCTCTCTTCCTGCGGCTCTCCTGGTAGCTCGACCAGCTCCTCGGCCGGTGCCTGGCTCCCTGATGGGCCTGCAGGTTCCTCTGCTGCAGTTGGGGCCATTGTCAAAAGAGAGGAATCCGGTTGTCGCACCACTTCTGGCAGAGGCAAAGCAAAGCGAATGGGTTCCCGTTGGATCCTTTCCTGAGGTACTGCACCAGAGGCAGTGTTCCAGGGAAAACCTTTCATGCTCAAGAAGGATTCCGCATTCCATTGGCGTTCAGGAAGCATCCTTCTGACTGTGCGGCACCTGTAAACACCTTGAGGCGTACCGACCAAGNACCAGGCCGCATAGAAGCATCCATCTTCTGTTTCCTCCTCCCCTGGCGTTGGCGACGGGAGGCTGGGATCGGCTCAAGAAAGAGCACGGTCTCGCCAAAGGCCACAACTTCATTGGTGTACCGAGTCTGGTACAGCTCCTCAAAACAGCTTTTCCCATTGGACTTGACATGGAAGCGGTTATGCAACCACGCCGCATGGCGAATCAACCAGCTCCATGCCGCATGGGCAGAAGACATACGAATCCCCAGACGTAGCTCCACGGCTACGCGAAGGGATGCCGCCATTCGGCGCACCGTCTGGATGGCACGCTCAGCACGGCCATTGGATTGGGAAGAGTACAAAGGACTTTCTTCGACAAGAGCGCGATGCGGCCACTGTTCCTTGACAGCAGCGATCAACGCTTTCAGCACAGGCTCGTTGTCGCTCTTCAAAATGACATTCNGACTTTCTTCGACAAGAGCGCGATGCGGCCACTGTTCCTTGACAGCAGCGATCAACGCTTTCAGCACAGGCTCGTTGTCGCTCTTCAAAATGACATTCTCATGACGCATCAACTTCATGAATGTCAAATAATGTCAACACCATTCGGGTCAGGTGAGGCAAGTGCTCATCACCTTTCCCGGGGGATGGCACAGCTGCGACATAACCTGTTTCCGCATCGATGATCAGCAAGGCCTGGTTGATGCCCTCAGTCTTTTGCCCGGTTTCAGTGGAACTGGCAACATCAAACCAGTCCATACAGATGGTTGGGCGAAGTCGGGCACCTTCCAAGGCTCCTTCCCCTTTCAACTTGATGCCACAAGGTGCGGCAAGTCACGTCCTCGCCCGCGCACGCATGCCTCGCACCATGGTTGATAGGGGAGATGCGTCAACTCATGCATTAGCCGCTCAACTTCCGAAGGCGCGCTGGGAGTTTTGAGCTCGACTGGTGCTCGTCCCAAAGTGGGATCTCGGTTCAACTCCTCTTCGCGTTCTTGCAACCGAGCCTCGATCTCCTGCTTAGCACGAGACCTGTTTTCATACTCTTGCAGCCGTTCCCAGAGCTGCTGCTTGCTACCCCAAATGGGTGCAGACAGTTGTTTCAGTCGCGACCTCAGGTCAACGACCCTGCTGTTGGCATTCAACTCTGGTGGCCTAGGCACATCGACTGCTATTCCAACAGGGACATCCGCATTGTCGTCTCCGTTGATTTGGAACTCCGTGGTCCCAACCCAGTCCTGTTGGAATCGGTCCGGCTCCTGGCCTGGACTGCGCCAGTCATCATTGTGCTCAATCAGACTGTTGTCCTTTTCATACACAACGGTCTTCCGGTGATTAAGCAGCTTTTCACGTCTTACTCCCAACGACTCCAGGTCCTGGTCAGTTGGAACGTACAACCCTTGCCGTGGCGTGTGATGGTTGAACGTCACGCGCTTTCCATCAGGTGAGACAGTCCAATGGTCTTCACCCTGAGCTTCGAAGTCACCGACTGCATGAATCCATTGATCAGTATCGCATGTGATCACACAAACGTGTTGCTTCTTCCATTTGTTTTTCCCTTTGGTTTTACCTTTTGTTTTCTCTTTGGATGTGTCACCTTGACTCCAGTCACTCCCGGTGTACTGTTGGTGACTGCCTTCAGCAAACTTGCTCTTACGAGCTTTCTTTCGTTGGCGCGCATTCCAGTTGTCTGCACGCTTCTCCTCCTCTGTCCACTCTGATCGTCTTTTCTTTGATCTGTCAGGTGGAGGTCCTTTTGGTTCCACAGGTCGCTTTGGGGCCTCTTTGAGAAGAATCCCTCCACGGGGTTCCAGCTCCTCCACGACCTCTTCATTATCGCTCTCTTCAACTTTATTGTCATCCGAGCTTCGACCGTAGTCTGCCTTCTCTTTCGTATAGCTGTCACTGTACGATGATGAAGACTCTGAGCTCTCCTGACCTCTCTTCTTTGTCCCTGAGGCCTTGGCCGTCGGGGCTTCCTTGGCTCCCGCTGAGGCCTTAGCTTTTGGGGCTCCCGCTGATGCCTTAGCTTTCNTTGTCCCTGAGGCCTTGGCCGTCGGGGCTTCCTTGGCTCCCGCTGAGGCCTTAGCTTTTGGGGCTCCCGCTGATGCCTTAGCTTTCGGGGCTCCCGCTGCTGCAGTAGACAAGGTCTTTGTTATTGGGGCTTCCTTGGCTCCCTTTGGGGATTTGGTCTCCTTGGACTCCTTTGGTGATTTGGTCTCCTCCTTCTTCCCAGGAGGGACTCCACTCTTGGTTTTGGTCTCCTCCTTTTTCGCAGGAGTGACTCCACTTTTGGTCTCCTCCTTGCTTGTAGGAGTGACTCCAGTTTTGGTTTCCTCCTTTCCAGCAGGAGGATCTCCTCCACTCTTTCCAGGTGGAAGGGGTAGCTTCCTTGGCTCCCTTTCCTGCTTCGCAGGTGCTTTCCCAGATGATGCAGGTTTCTCTTGACTTGCATCTTCTATCTGGATCTTTGAAGGTTCCTTTCTCATTTTCTGCCGGTACTTGACTACTCCGTCTCCGATCGTCATCATCTTCGTGATTCCGATCTGCTGGACCCAGTAATCATCCTTTGGCGCCAAGGGATAGCAANCTGCCGGTACTTGACTACTCCGTCTCCGATCGTCATCATCTTCGTGATTCCGATCTGCTGGACCCAGTAATCATCCTTTGGCGCCAAGGGATAGCAAGGGATGTAGTAGCTCTGCATCATTCTGGTGATCTTGAAAGTCATTCCTTCAAGATGGAGCTCATCCCCTCCTTGGGCACCAATTTTCAACTGGACACCGAGGCCTGCAACCAGCTTTCCCAGAGACAGGATTGGTTGCTTGACCGGTCCAATGAGGAACGGGATCTCTATTTCAGCGGTCATCCGATCAGCACCGTAAAGCTTTAATCCAACCATGCGATACCTGGACTCGTGGCTAATGACACTACCCTGAGCGTCACGCAACACTGGTCCATTCCGTTTGGAGGTTGTTCGACACCAAGGAGCAAAGTCTTCTGGGCACAAATGCTCATCACTGCCAGAATCGATCAGCACCATGGCTCGACCGTCTTCTGTGCAAGACCTCACTCCGGTCGACGTCACCCTCAACTCAGTTTCTGGCGACGTGTCCGCTTCTTGCTGGCGAACAACCGTCACCGTTGCACCGGTTTCAGGCGCCGTCACCTGATTCACCTTTGCTTTGGTGTCACCTTCTTTGTGCCTTTGGAAACATTTGTCTGCGGTGCGATTGGTCTTCCTACAGATCTGACATTTGGTCTTGGTTCCTTGGGTGTCACCTGAGGACGACCCCTTTCCTTTCTGACCAGACCCCTTTCCTTTGCCGGCCACATTGGGCTTGGCATCCTTGTACCAGCATTCACCCTTGTGGGCTTTTCCGCAATGCTTGCACATTGGTGTTTTGTCTCCTTTGGAGCTCTTTCCTTTGTTGCCTGATTTTCCTTTGCCTTTACCACCCTTTGAGGCCTGTACCTGGTCAACATCCATTGGTACGACTCCTGAGGTGTGGTCGTACACCGTCGCTTCCTTGAGCGGCGTGTACCGGNTTTACCACCCTTTGAGGCCTGTACCTGGTCAACATCCATTGGTACGACTCCTGAGGTGTGGTCGTACACCGTCGCTTCCTTGAGCGGCGTGTACCGGCGCTCAGCCACCTCATATTCGGTGACTGTTGCCTTCACATCGGCGTAGGTTGTGGTATCCTTGACCAACATATTGACATGGACCTTGATCTCTGGAGGCAGTAACCGCCGCAAAGCCGCGATCTTGACATGTTCACTGAGGACCTCATGGCTGGTGGCTTCATAATCAGTGAACAACCGTTGTACTGAAATGATCGCATCCCGGAGGTTGGTTCCCTTAGGAGGTGGTGGAACCATCAAGATCGTTTCCAGAAGGCCTAAGGCCGCTGCTCCAGATCTTGGTTCTATATCCATGTGAAACCTCCTCAGGGCTTCATAGCCGNCTGGAACCATCAAGATCGTTTCCAGAAGGCCTAAGGCCGCTGCTCCAGATCTTGGTTCTATATCCATGTGAAACCTCCTCAGGGCTTCATAGCCGTTGCCAGTCGATGCCAGCACTGGATCCTTCAGCATCGTCAGAAGTCTTCCACGGACATTCCCACAAAGGTAGGTGAACAGCTGTCGAGGCCTTGCTTGGGTTTCAGCAGGTAGCGTACTCATCACTACCGCATCTTGTCGCTCCAAAGCTCCCTTGATCTCGGCCGTATACTGTTGGTCTTTGGATGCCAGGTAATGGGTCATGGCAAAACGCCAATCTGCCCACAACCTTCTGTCTTCCTCTGGCCTGCCAGAAAGCTCTNGCCGTATACTGTTGGTCTTTGGATGCCAGGTAATGGGTCATGGCAAAACGCCAATCTGCCCACAACCTTCTGTCTTCCTCTGGCCTGCCAGAAAGCTCTAGCTCCTTGGGCTTAGTGGCCAGTCCTTGAACTTGGGCACGGCGTACCTCGGCCAGTGCCTGCGTTGCCGTCTCAGCGGCTGCAGTGGCAGCTGCCAAGGCCGCCGCCAGGTGTTCCGCCATGGCCTGAGCTGGAGCGTCACCAGGACAGCTCCGCTACCATGTTTGGCAGCACAGCGTTGTTGGGCTCACNTTGTTGGGCTCACCTTTTATGCTTGAAAGCAAAGGGCTGCAGGTATATACTGTACAACATGCACATGTATGGTGTTGGCTTTTACATGACAGCTCAACAATACACCTTGCCACTCAAAGATTGCTTATCAAAGGATTCCTTTCGTTTTGGGTGTTGGAGGTACTGGAAACATGCTTCAGAAGTATCTTCAAATCATCTTAGATATTCTTGGGGGTTGCGGCATCCGGCATTCGCATTGTGCTCCGGTTGTATATACCCACAAAACTTGACAAAAAGTCACAAGCAATACAGTATGGGTACAAGGTGGGGCCCCCGAGATAGCTAAGTTGGTTTTAGCCTAGCGTAACTATGGTTCATTCAAATATATACAACTACAAACAACTGCAGTTTGTATACTTTTCATGGGGGTCTTACCCACCTTGAAGGGCCTAGGTCCTCCCATGACTAAGAGCACAGCCTCGGCACGTGTCAGGCCACCACTCAGCTTCTTTGGCCTCTTCCTGGCGCTGAGGAGGTGGTCAAAACATGGGAGCAAGCGAGAGTGGTGATGACCACAAGCAACGACATATGGGATTTAAGTATCAAATACAATGTGAAAAATGGTGGTTTGATGTGGTTTAATCTTCAAAGAATCGAATTTAAAGGGTGAATCAATACAATACAATACAATTGGATAATATTACATACTCGCCAGTGAATTAACATAGACCCTGAAAATAGATGAACATAGCATTTCTAAGTGGAAATCATCTTCCAACCCTCTATTCTGCTGGGTCTATGTTAGTTGGAGGGGATAGTAGTATTTATTGTCGGTACAATGAGATGAGATGAGATGAGATGAGATGAGATGAGATGAGATGAGATGATACAGTGTTTATCACTAATCAAATGATCATCTTATATTATTTTATTGATGTACAGTCTATCGCAGAGCCGGAATCATATAAAATACAACAAAAATGGAAACACATATCACAAAGCAGGTGCGTGGATAAAATAGTGGTTCCAAACTTCAGCAATTGACTTTAAATTGGAGAATGGGACAAAAATCAGAAACAATTCCATCATTACCCGTGAACAACGGCTGAAATTCGGAGCTTCAGGCGTTTGGTTTTTGGTCCAGTCCTCATGCTAAATCATGTCAAATCCTCAAACTGTTTGGTGTTGACTTCACCAATGTTGCTGGCTAATTCTAACATCGCAACCAACATGTTTGTTCCCCAAAATGGGATCGAACTCCAAGGTCTTCGAGGCTGCGGCATTGAAATCGGAAAAAACATGGAAAAAATCCAACTGTCTGGTGGCCGGATATATCATCACCCTTTTATTTACCAAAAAAAAACATGGTGATGAATTCTATGATTTCTGATGATGTACCTGAAAATGGTGATGATTTCTATGATTTACATTCATTTATTTACCCATGATTTACCTGTGATTTTCCCCATGATTTACCCATCAACCCAGCCATGTCCCGTCCAGCCCTCGCCTTCAGCGGTTCCAGGCGTTTCAAAAGGCCCTGGAGCTCCAGGAAAACGCTCGCGGCAGCGGCCTGGTTTTTGGTCATGGCGATTCGGATGGAATCTGCATCCCCAATTTTTATGGGATTTTCATAGCATGTTCATGGCATGTTCCTGGTATTTTCATCATATGTTCATTGTATTTTCATGTGACAGCTGAAAAAGGAAAGGCAAGTAGTTCTTGGGATGTGAATTAGCATGAATTAGCTCATAATTCCTAGCCACACAGTTTATTCATCTGTTCAATGCCTGTGGGTCTGGTGGTACATTCGACCCATCTCCAAGATGCTGACTGATGATGTTAACCATGCGTAGCCTTCAAACAAAATAAAGAAATGGCGGTGTAGAGTGTAGAGGTTTTTGTTTGGCTCCATGTAGCTCCATCTATGATATATTGAAGAGCTAAGTACACTTACAGTAATTGTCCTTAAACATCACCTGAAACTGCTTAGATCAAGCCGAAGAACTGGGAACTACTGGGAAGTGCGTTGGGGTGGAGGTGGGCCAGGTTCCCCAAGCACGGCAAACAGGAAGTTGCCAGTTGGAAACAAAGAGCTTCAAATGAAAAATAATGAACAATTATAAAAAATGAACATGCTGAAGTCTAAGAGTTTCATATCAAGTTTTTAGCCTGGAAATCCAAGATCATCAAATGAGATTTGCAACATTTTGCACCTGAAAAGAACATGTTGAACACAGGAAAGAACTGACCCCTGAGACTCCGAAAAAACTGGAAAAACCAGCATTGAAATCGGCAGCCCACCAGCCCTCAACAATCCTCAACAGCGTCAGGGGAAGAGCCCTGGCCTGGCCATAGTCATAATCGATCGATCTCAATGCAATCATCATCACCACCAGCACACCAAAGGCACAATCCTCGTCTCTTGGTGCCCGGATGCGAACCAAAAAAAAGTGCTTCAGGGGTGCGGCCGTCTTTCAGAAAGGTGTCCTTCGACACGGATCCAATACTTCAATCAGTTTCTAGCTCTGCACTCTAGGAATATCAGAATATCGCTGAACACAGACCGTGGATTCCAATTGGATGCCATATCCAGCAGAATTGAAAGTCTCACAACCAGTCCTGAATATGCTCCTCCACTGCATCTGCATCAAGGATGGCATTGTACAATTTGGCAAGCCTTAGTAGCAGCACAGGCATGTGAGAGGTACCGGATGGTACCTGTGGCGTGGCTGAGGTCCTTGATGTAAGGACATAACCACTGTGGTTGATGATTTTTCACCATCACTGGGCTTATGTCCCACTGGCATTCAGATAGATATACTCAGTAATCGCTAGGTCATCTGTCCGTAGAAAGTTGATTTTTTCTCCGCAGAAAGTTGCCTGCAAAAACAAAATCCACCCACTGGTAGCTCAACTCTGAGGGGATACGTTTCCACTATTTGCGGTGCCAAAAACCTTATCGTCATAGTGAACCCTAGGCCTGGATGTTTCTTATTGACTTGGCGCCATTCTGAAAATCAGCATTTTGTCGCAAATGTTGACATCATTGGCGCAATTATTATTCCATTCTTATCCATTCTTACTGATTAAATCCTGACAGTCGGTTTGTTTTTGGCATTTGGCACTGTACACCGCCCATCGTTGATCTTAGTTGGTCGTTCAATCTCTGAATCTTGCTGATAAATTTCCAAGCAATCATTCAAAAACACGTGAAATCTGAATGTTGGTTGCTATCAAATCCATGGTTGTGGTGTGAAATCCCCATTTCTCGTGACATGTATAGTCTAGCAAAAACACCGTGTAAATACCGAGCACTCCTCCATTTTTCCGTTGGTTTCCCCGTATTTTTGGGGCCACAACCCACCAATTTTTCCAGCCACACTCGCGATTGTTTCAGCTCCAAATCGACCCAGGAGTCCACCATGTTTTTCACCTCTGCGGCCGAAAAACAATGCAGGCGCAAGGAAGGTGCGGTCAACAAAAGTGTTGAAGCTGCATAAGTAGATAATGATAGATATAGTTCTTTCAGAAATGAAGAACGCCCAAATCAGTTCAATTTCAGCAGCTGGAAAAATTCACTGATCTAGTCGTTTTTTTTCTCTTGGGCAGGTGAAATGTGAAGAACAACTGGATATGAGCAGCAGAAAACCAACTGCCCTGCAATGTGTTGCAAAAGATGGCATTTGTTCAGCTGTCGAGCTGGAATTTGCAACTGACCATTGACGATTGGACCACCAAGCCAAACAAACTGAAAACCATGTGAATTCTGGTCATATCAAACATGCGTTTGAACCAATGTGTATAGACCGGGATACCGGCTAATACAACCCAAAAAATGAGAATGTATCAAACATACGCTGTGTATCAGGGTGGATCGACCAAACCCGGTAAATTTTAAAGTGATCTTGGCTGCAATCATAGCGTTCAAGGGAACACATGAACACAAATAACCAGAAACTATGGGCGGTGTTTAACGTCAATTCCTGCGGAAATAGTTGGTGTAACAATTCTAGTTTCCAGCATAATTCTACAAGATAAACAATTAAATAAGTAAAGTTTGGGGATAAGCAAAATAGTTGTATTTCATGCCATCTCATATCCAATTAGTGAGAAACTTATTGCCCAAATCTCCAGTTCTTCCAGACATGACCAGTGGCTGCAGACCACTGGGGAGCGCTGATCACACTTGCACCCGCGCAGAGGAAAAGGGACTTCATGGCTGGAAACACGCATCAAGCGGCTGACACAAAAATTGATTGTAGATGGGTTATGGGTTTTGGTTATCCCACCGTCATTAAAGGGACTATACAATACAATGGGTCCCATGTTATCACCCCTGATCATTGGGGATGCAGCTACCCCACAAAATCTCCACTAATAGGTTAGCAAATCTTTGGCACAGACTTGAAAGTACCGAAAACCTGACCTTTGAAGGTACCCAAAACTGGAGATACCTAATCTTGTTGGTGGTTCCCATCCCGAGAATATGAGTCGTCAAATCTTCCCAGTCGCATGGTTTTTCCAAATGTTGAAAAAAGAACAATCATGTGGTCCATCCGATAGTAAATTATGATCAACGATCTCCCAATATTACCACAGATTACCATAAATTCGTGGCCATAGATTCTTCCCAAATTGGAGGTTTATGGCACTTACCATCATCCAGTAACAGATCCTAAAAGTACCCATGGCATCAGGTCTACATCGTAGAGCCATGGAATCATGAACCTACGACTCGCAACCAGTGAAGAAGCCAGATTCCAGATGATAAGTTGTCAGTTTCATCACCGAAACAACACAAATACAACTCCATGGGATATTAAGAAAGTTGATTTCCGGACAGATTAAGCTTACACCCAAGCTTTCCAACATGTGTGTTCCGTTTAAGAAACAGGTTTTGGCGCTGGAATCACTTCCAGGATCTTCCTGTTATGTCTGCATCTCTTCTCAGGTCAATAATTGGCCTGTTTGATTTATGTTGATAGAAGGGACAGCTAGTAGCCAAGCAGTTTGGACTATCGAACCCCGAAGAAAAATATCCGAGTATATATGAATGGTCGATTCTGACGTGCTGGTTTGGCCTGTTTGATGCCAGAAGATTGTATGACATATAGACAAACTATACACATTGCCACTCCACTGCATGTTCAAACTGCTTGATGAACAAAACCTGCAGCTGATAGATTGAACTTTGATCCGTTCAAGCACATTCACTCACGCAGGGATAGATGGCTCTCCGTTGTGAAATGGTTGGACATGCCATGATGACATGTAAAATCATCTAAATAGTTTATGCAAAAGTCAGTTGGAACTTCCAAATAAAAACCTTATCTATGGTTATTTAAACACAGTTTGAGAACTTCCAAAATTAGCCATTTTCCATGGCTATATTAAATCACCAGGGGGTATATATATAAAATTGACAAAGAAACCATATTGAAACCACCAACCAAACAAGGAAGCTCCATGATCCAAGTTATCACTGGTAAAGATCCACCATCGTAGGATCGACATGTAACAATATAAAACATCGCTTTACCGAAAAAAAAAAAAAATAATTGGGTAGGCTGAACATGCAAATGATTGCGGTGTTTATTTTTTTGATTCCAAAAGCAATTGGTGGTATAATGTGGTATATATATAGTGTATAAACATGTTTTTGGACAAACCTAAATCTGTGAATCCACCAACTGAAACCTGTTCTAACTTTCTCAAAGCGACCGATCCACCCTCCACGCCGCGAACCGTCGGTTGGTCCTGAAGGGGTCTGAGAAACCCTGTATTTTCTGGTACTTTGACATATTAGCTGTGGAACATCAGCATTTTTGATAGGTCTGTTCCACAGCTATGTTAAATCACTGGAGGTACGCGTGTTGGTTGACCTGAGAAAATCGAGGTTTGATCAGCCAAAAAGATGGAATATCTCGAGCAAAAAAGATGACATCATCCGATCATCCCGGCCAAGGCAGTGAAGTACTCGGGCAGCAAAATGCGTTATACTACTCAAAAACCGACATCTGCGGTCAAGGGTTTCTTATCATATCTCAACAGTCACGGACTCAGAGCTTGCCCCACCATCTTTGGCGTGGCCAGATGATTTGGGCACCATGGAAGTTTGGCTCAAAATCAGCAACCCTCCAAAATCTCTGAGGAGTTGCCAACTTGCCCGCTCCTGCGCATCCTTTGATCGCCTGCGAGATGTTCATCGGTTCCATGGCCAGGGTACCCCAATAGCTGGATTGTTCAGAATGGAAAATCCCAAAGAACAATGGATGATTTTCGGGGGGTATCCCTATTGTATAAGAATTCCTATAGGTTGTATCAACTCTCATAAATCTATTTTGTGTTGGTGCAACATGCCTTTTCCCGGGGCTACATTCTCAATATCGATGTTTTCCTTTCGCCTTGAACCTCAGTGTTTGTCCTGTCCACCTCTTAGTTGTTACTCAATTCTACCGTATGTATTCTATCTGTTTGGATAACGCCACACACAAACGCAAACCTGGCTTTTGATAAAATGCAAAATGCATCAATGCGAAATGTTCTGAGAAGCTAAAGTTCAGTATAGAATCTAGTATAGAAGATTACAGAAGCATTTTAGGGCGGATGTCATATGGAAATTGAATATGTCAATATGTCTATATATTGCATAGTCTATATTTGTCTATGCATACATATACTCTGTATATAATACCTGGTTGGTGGTTTTTTCCGGCTGCTCTTTCCATTTCTCTTTTGTATAATTGTGCAATGCTCACATTTGGGTTGGTCGCAAATATCTCGACACATACAGGTATCCCAACTTACAACTTGTTTGCATGTGTTGACCCATAAAATAGGGGCTTAACAATCCTAGGTTCCATCTAATACAACGCAAGTACCTGCACATTATAGTAATTATATGTAATTATGGTATGAGTAGACTTACTGAATGCAGTCTGCCCTAATTTCCGCAGGTTGCTTGGCCAATCCAAGTTCTGGCCTGGGTTGAAAGAAGGCAGAACGTGTCATAGACCTGGCGTTGAACAGCGCCTGTTGGGGTTGATGGAGGTTCACAGGGGCCTCTAAGGTTTCAATTTTGGGTGGCTCACATTTGGGGCGGGGTACCTTGGACTGAGATGGCTATGGGCCCTAACAAGTGGCCAGTCCGGAGGCACTCAAATATGAGGCCTGACCCACAGAAGTGGTCGTTTTTCCGGGTAAAAAGTTCTGCTAAATCAGTGGCCTCGAGGAATAATACATCATTTGTCGTGTTCGATGATGTCTCAAGGAAATTGATGAATCATGAGCCTTGAGTCCAAATCTTTCGGTCGCTCTGCATCTCGCAAAGACAAACATGTACTATATGGAGGTTTCCTAAAATGGGGGTACCCCCAATTCATCCATGTTTATAGGATTTTCCATTATAAACCATCCATTTTTGGGATCCCCCATTTTAGGAAACCCCCATATGGATAGAATGCTTCCGAAAGTGCCACATGACCTGAGTTTCCGCTGCCGCCTTGGAGATCAGGGTTACAAAATTGGCGGCAAACTGCCACCCTCCATGAGTTCTGTGCCCCGGGTCTGGTATAAGTCGGTTTTGGATGCTGGTGCTGAAGCATTTCTGCCCTGACCCATGGAGCTTTCAGATGCTGCCTCTTTGCAGGTAATCTGTGAGAAGACCTGGCAATTTAAATGATGCAACATCATGGTACAACAGGAACGCTGACTACATCCATTTTCTGTATGGAACTAACTGTGTTCTGTGTACACGGATATGTTCAATCGTGCAAAACATGTCTTATCATATGGTTGTTTCTGACAAGTAATTGGGGCACCCGTTTTCACTCCTATCAAGCATGACAATGTTTGAATATGTGTGAATGAAAAATTGGGGGGCTGCGATGACTTTGGAAAAAAACAATAGATTGATTGGAATCGTCGAAGGGTGAACTCTCAGAGCTCCAGGCTCTTCCATCCTGTTCCTTTTTCCTATCTCGAGCCCTTGCAGCAAGACACATCCTGGCGAAGCTGGTTCTATTCCCCGAACTAGTCATAAAGCAGCTCTAAAGCGTGGGTCCAGTTTGGTTCACGACACATTCATAAAAAATAGAATGTATTGAGTCATGACGGCTATAACTTTCTATCCAGTACATGTATTTGTTAAAACAAACGCTGTTCTGTGCCTTTTGAAGTCAGACATGCAGCCTGATCTGTGGGTAGGCAGGTTGACACCTCTCTGAGAGTTTTAGCCCAAAACTCCTGAATGATTGCAGGTGCAGTGAATACATCATTCATACTGTTTCGTTATTGGGGAATCCCAGCCCATGGAACATGATACATACTTGCAAATAATATACCCTCGGGTAATTTAACATAGCTATGGAATTAAATTGGTAAATCGGTACATCATATTAAATCGCCATTTCAATAGCTATATCGAATTACCATAGGGTATTGGGTAGGAAAACCAGAAGCTGCTCACCTGCCATAAGGTTGATCTGATTCCAAATGAGATGAGGTCAAAACCTGAAAATGGGGGTCATCTTACATCATCCGATTTCTAGCGGTATACCATATACCCAACAATAAACCTTTTTTTGGACATAGTTTATCATTGTTTTTTTTTTTCCACATAATATTCCTCCAAGTTATGGCCATTCAAATGAATGGACCATGATGACTAGCCACTGGATTGGGATTTTCCCCGCAATTTTTGGGACAACCCCGAAATGAACACCGCAAACGTCATGTTTGTTGATTTCAAAACCCATCTAACGATGTTTCTTCACCATGAACCCGACAGTGAATCTAGTGAACTAAACTCACTTAGCGATTCTGACCTGGGGCACAGTTTTTGATAGTCAAGTCCCCATTCTTGATAGGGCTTTTCTCGCCTCTTATCCCATTATGTCCTCTAAAATTCCCATGTTTTTGTGGCCTGACCCATACCCTCTGGTAAACAAACATAGCTATTGAAAATGGCCATAGAAATAGTTGATTTTCGCTTAAAAAAATGTGATTTCCCATAGTTATGTTAGTTTACCAGAGGGTATCCTGAACAGTTCCTGAAAAAAAGTCTCCAGCTGCAGCCCTGCCATTTTGGACACTCAGCAGTCGCATCTTTGGGGATGGTCTCCTTTGCCTCGAAGAAAAGAATGGGGGGGAAGCCAACAACCCAAATATGGATGGTTAACTAACCAGACTAAATTTAACTCACCATGAAACAACCATGAATCAGGATTCGAAATCGCAACTGAAGTGGGATCTTATCCCACACAAACTAGATATCGATGATGAACTTTGAAAAGAAGTACAACAATACCCGTTGTTTGAGCGTGTTTGAAACTACTGTATGATGCCACCTTATCTTTGGTACAAACATTCTCGACGCAAGATTCATGAAAATCCCCCCAAAACATGATCTGGGGAACACCAAACATCCAAACAACCTCAGGCCCCAGGAGATACCGAACTCAAAGATCCAGAGTGTTTGGCCAGGTTCAGCAAATGAAAATCCCTTTGGAAAGTGTGCATCCGACCTTGTTGAGGTGTCCGTGGCCTCGACGTGTTGATAGTTCAAATATATAGAGTTTGTTCAAAACATAGTTTCAATATATATTATATATATATATTTATACTGCATATGCATTCTCAATCATGGTTATATGATATTTGATACCCACATTGCTTTTGAGGGGAAACTTGTAGAATCCTTCTCTTTGCGCGTCATCCCAGAGCTCATGCAAGCCTGTTTGATGTTTAAACCACCCCATTGAAAAACTGCAAAGTCATTGGGTGCAAAATTATCCCGGGATCTTTCATTTTAGGGATGGACATAAACTCCAAAGATAAAATGTGTCTAGCTGAACTATCCCATAGATCACCTGGAATTAGATTGAAATACTACCATCATTCCATTTTACTGGCTAATAAGAACGGGATTCCCATGCGTGGACTACAAGAATCCCCAATAATTACATAGAACTAGGCCCCTGTGGATACCCCATAGGTTGTTGTTGTTGTTGTTGTTGTTGTTGTTGTTGTTGTTGTTGTTGTTGTTGTTGTTTCCCTACGGATAATTAAAGGGAAAATCCCAGGTAGAGAGTACATATAAAACGAGGAATTAATGATGATAATGGGCGTACAATCTCTTTCAACCATCCATCAACCATCATTTCTCAAGTATCTTATATATTGGATTATATATATAATAACAATAATAATATACAATCATTATTATTATATTATTGTTATCATTATCATCATTATTAGTATTCGAAATATATTATTATTATTATTATTATTATTCTTCTTCTTCTTCGTCGTCTTCTTCTTTTTGTTCTTCTTCTTCTTCTTCTTTTTGTTCTTCTTCTTCTTCTTCTTCTTCTTCTTCTTATATATATATATATATGTACATAATTACACATCCCGGCGTAGTTTGGATGCTAAACCACCCAACAGTTAACTGATGAACCCGGTGACCTTCGCACGCCGCCGGTGTCCTGCGAAAAAGGCCTGGTGCTGTCGGTATATGGCGGTTGGTGAATTGAGGTCATTGGACGACCCGCTGGTAAGGACCCATAGGAAAATGGTGATTTAATGGGATTTACTAGACTAACTGTTGGGTTTACTTGCTGCTTAGCAGGGAATGAGGGAATTACCTATAAGAATGGTGATTTGATGGGATTTTAATGGGATTTAATGGGATGTACCCTCTGGTAAAGAAACATAACTATGGAAAATCACCATTTTTCATGGGAAAATCCACTATTTCTATGGCCATGTTCAGTAGCTATGTTAAATTAACCAGAGGGGAACTGTTGGGTTTATGGTGATGAAAATTCAAAACATTCGCTTGTCTCGACTTGCAAAACAGGCAAGTGGAAGGCTCCCAACACCACCACATCATCACGGCCCAGAATCAAAGAGACCCGGCAACAACAAATCATACCTTTGAGCTTAATCCATTTTCCCATCTATGGCGATAGTATGATGATTCTATGTATATATATATACCTATATATCAAGGTCTAGGATAATTATGTATCTATGGCTGTGGCTCGAAAAGCGGGTATGATATGCATCTAGTGTTAATGGGTTTTGAAACCAACAAACATGGTTAATCCATGTGAGCCTTTCTCTGAACATAAGGGATCTCACCCGCAACATATCCCAAAAAGGATAAGTGATCATGGGAAAAAATGATGATAAATGGGGTTGTACCAACAAGGTGGTGCCCTCCCAATCAGCTAATGGTAGATATATACAAATATGTATGTATGTATGTATATATATATATATATAGATAGTGTATACATATATAAATATATATAATTACATAGTAAATCATACCACAAACCGCCCTATATGTTTACCAACTGAGCTAACTTTTGGGTACCACCTTGTAGCTTTTTGGGGTATGCTATGTTTGGTGAATCTCACGCCTGCGCCACAGGCAACTGCAGCTGCGGAGGGATTCGGTCTCCGGTGCCTTGTCAGGCTCGGTTGATTCCCATCATCTAGGGGGTCAAAACTGAAGAAAAGATGCAAACAATATGGAAGAATATGGAAAACCATGGAAATCTATGGAACATCTGTAAGTTACATTCGTTGAACCTGGAGAACATATGGAAAACCTGCGGTTTTCCAAGTCACATGCTGAATTTTTGGACCATCTCCCATCCAAAGAACTGTTTAAGTGGTGA
Organism: Symbiodinium sp. clade C Y103; assembly: GCA_003297045.1. Classification (NCBI taxonomy): domain Eukaryota; class Dinophyceae; order Suessiales; family Symbiodiniaceae; genus Cladocopium; species Cladocopium sp. clade C. The sequence goes on from BGPT01001532.1 coordinate 180,264, forward strand.
GGTTGGGAAATCAAGGGTCCGTTTGGTTCAAGAAATCTTCGATAAATCCAGAAAACCAAGTGATGTGACAGTAATGTGTATTGATTCAACATGCCAAATTAGAAATGAGATATGGCTAGACATGGAAAGCACCTCCAAGAATTTGTAGTTACCTAGATGTTCAGAGGCAACAACCCAGAAATCAACATGGATTGTAATTATATATACTGTATATATAACATATGTACATATGCACATGCATATTATATATATATATAATAACAATCATATATTTATATATATATATATATAATAATAATAATAATAACAATAATGTATATATATATATAATAACAATCATATATAGAATAACAATCATATATAGAATAACAATCATATATAGAATAACAATCATATATAGAATAACCATATATAGAATAACAATCATATATAGAATAACAATCATATATAGAATAACAATCATATATAGAATAACAATCATATATAGAATAACAATCATACATTATATATATAATTGTATACAAATATAGAGAATATTGGCAACCGTGCAATTCCGTTCAATTCCGCACTGTTGCTAGTGAAAATCATGACACCCTGCCATCTGCCGAGTGACCCATCCAGGTCACCTCGCAAATACGAGGCCCCAGATCTGGACACCTTGGGTCCGTGGGAGATCGGACGAGATGGCACGGTTTCAGCAAAGATTAGGGATTTGACAACAAGCTACCCTCCAGCAAGCCAACATAGTTATGGAATGTTATGGAAAATGGTCCATTTATAGATTGTGTCCGTAGTTAAAAAAGGGTGATTTTCTTGGCTATGTAAGTTTACCAGCGAGTACACCAAATCAGGATGGCATGCAAGAAACATCATGCAACAGGTCTTCCATGGATTTGCCGTTTCTGCACTAGGTTACTGTTATCACGTGCTGCTTTCACAGAACCACCATAAGAGTGCTACGCTGCTTGCCACGCCAGCACCTCAAATGTTCATACATCAAGCAATTCCATCTCTCAAAGTCTCAAACCCAAATTTCGAAATACATCATTTCAGAATTCAAAGTCAATAGCCTAGGCTATTTCTGGCAGTCATATTAAGCCTAGGCGATTTGATACCACCAGATGCACGGTGACGCACAGCCGAGCATCCCCAAGAACCAATCGACTCGGACTTCATCCAAGCCCCAAAGCCTCGAAGCATCTCTGGGAGAGACATGGGAACTCTCTGCTATATGTTCTCAAAGGTTTCAATATATACGTTATCTTAAGTTTTTGTTTGTTTTTTGTGACTATATATGTTACAATATGTTTTGATATGTTTTAATATGTTATTATAGAACGTTGAAATATGTTGTCACAGTGTTCAAAGGTGTTACATAAATTTGAATAGCATGATTCCCAGTGCACAAACAAACATATCATTTTTCACACTAGGAAAAAAACTCCACTTGGTGGAAACGTCTTGTAAGTTGCTTGTAGCATAGAATCTGACCAGTCGAATCGTCGAATCTGTCCGGCTTGGACAAAGGCAATTAATTGAAGTGCTTGCTGGACAAGGTCCAAATGATGGGATGCATGATTCCAAGCTGCAGATTGCAAATGCAAATCATATCAAATCATAATTTGTCACTGGAGGGCTCAAGCTGGCAACATTTAATGTTGATATCCTTTTGGGGGTCCTGCAATCTAAACTAAACTAAACTAAACTGATATTGACAGAGCAGGGAACCACTGTGGCTGCGATCGAAACGTCAAGAAATGACCAAAACCGGCTAGAAATCTTTGTTTCACCACTTTACATACACATTTCTACAGTTAGTTGTCAAACAATTGTTTTATGTTGTTTTTGTTTTATGTTTCATTGTTCACATGATATGTTTACATAACATATATATATATATACACATATTATTACGTATATATATATATATACACGTTATATCACGTTATCATATGTATTGCTATCGGTTGGTGCTTGCAGTGATCTCCATGACTCTGAAACTTCACTTCCACACATCATCATTTTGGTCCATCCCCGCCTAGCGATACCTTCGCTTTCTGACACCAAAAAGGTCCAATGTTCCTCGCTGGGCGACCCTAGAAATTGGCTGCAAGCATCCCCCTGAGCCATCAATGCATTGGTTCCCTTGGGAAAATCTACAGAAAACCATGGTTTTGTCCCAAAGATATCGGGGTTCCTGCAGTATTTTCCGAGCACCGCCTGCTCAACAAGGGTCGCCTTAGCCAAAATATGAGTTCTAAGATGTCGAGTTCTTTTTCCTGAAGTTGTGACTTTCAAAATCAACCAACACACATATACTGCATCATACTGCAATCATCTAAAATGGTCTGTGTAAAACTGAGCAAAACACTGCTTAGGGTTCTATCCCATGCTCTGGCTTCCCCTTGAATATCTGCGAGTAGATCAACGGATCACTGACTATTCTAGAGGCGAAGTCCTTGCCTTTCCTTCAAGACATGCAAAGATTGGATGACATAAACACCTTGATCTGCAGCACACACCGCACAGATTGATTTATTCAGTTTTGTCTGAAAATTATGGGAAACGTCCCAAATCCCGTGGTTGATCATTATTCTGAATTATTCTTCATATGATATATGTTTCTTATCAAAAATGGTCATTTTTCTCTGACAGTAATATCAAAAAATCGGCTCCTGCAGCATGGTCTCGAAGCCACCATCAAGGATCCAGGAAGGGATCCTTGGTTCCAGGGTCAAGCTAGGTCATCCCACTACTTTTCGGGATGCAGTGGCTATATGAATTTACCATAGGAATGGATTGATGACTCTCCACCAATATGCGTAAGCTATCGCCAAGATGGAGGACCATGGCACATGTGACCAGAGAGTGATTTTAAGCATATCCAATGGCATATTCAAGTTATGTCCTGTCAGTGATGTATTTCTGGCAATCTCTGGTCTGTAATCTCCATTGGTTTCGGCCAAAGTGCGGACCATATTTTCGTCGGATGCCACTCTTTCGATTGTCACAGCGTAGAACACGTCCACTGGCCGTGACCCAAAGCTCTTGCGACCTGGAACGCAGAAGCCATCTCGTCATTGAGCAACTAATACCTTTCGCGCTCCATGTATGGAATATCTACCATCGTGTACCGAATCAATCAGCCAAATGTGGGCCATCATCTACGTAGAAAACGTATCAAGTCGTAGTATAGGATTTTATATGATTTTATGGTTCTATGTTTGTTTGTTCTTCTTGGGGGTTCCATATTCAATCTCTACATGGAGCACAAAAAGCGAATCGGATCCAATTCTGAAGCCAGGCCCACGTGTGGATGGTGCCGCCAATGACTCGTCCCCAAATCCTGAAGTGATGCAGTCACTGAGGTGGTTGGGATGGTGCGCAGACACCAAAGGTTGGGATCTGCTACCTCTATCTGGGACTTGGAGAAACCATTTAAGATCATTTAAGTGTCTGCAGTTCATATCAGTTAGACATATATCCAGTTCATCAATATGTTAATCATATTTAGGGTCGTTAAAATGGGGGTACCCAAAAATGGATGGTTTATAATGGAAAATCCTATTAAAGTGGATGATTTGGGGGTACCCCTATTTTAGGAAACCACCATATAACCTCCAAGAAACGAATTTCTATCGCTGTGGAAAAAAGAAGGTCCCTATACAGATGGACGCTGCACCTACTATGGCTGGATGCAACGAGTTCACAAGCTGCTTCGGGTCTCACAGTTTGGATCTGTTTCGATCTATGTTTCGATATGCAAATCTTTTCATCTGGCAGCCAGTTCGCCAGAAAAAAAAAACAAATAAATCATTATCATAGATAAACCAGCATCAATTCACCACCCGAAGATGAAACATCGATGTTGATCCCGATTTTCGATGATTTTCTCACCAAGGCACGTCTGCAGTTTCAACTCCAGCGGTCGGTCGGGTTCCTTGCCATGGCACAATGTGTTTTGCGATGAATTTCGATACTTGGACCCTCCAGGACTGTACCCATAAAAATGGTGTTTTGCCCCATAATGCAGGTAGCACTTTTCCCATGTTTTGCATCTTTTTGGGTTCTTTGGAGGGTCTAGGTATACACCATGGAATTCGACACGTGTTGTTTACCATATGACCTCCAATGCCGTGTGATCACTCCCACAGTGGTGGAAAATGGTGGATGTCTGCCTTGATGCTTGCACCAAGACTGGGATAAATCTGCTCGATGCCAACTCCTTTCTCTACCTGGCACCAATGTTTGGCAATGGCAAAGGATATGGAGACAGGTGAGTCAATGTGTGGAAATTTGGATAATCCTGATGATGGTGTGTTTACACATGTTTTGGAGGGTGAAAAGCTGTTGAGTTAAGTGACGCTGTAGGAAACTTATAATATATGTCTGTCTCAATGTGTAAGCGATGAAACATCATTCCATCTCACTGACAGGACTCTTTTGAATGTCATACTTTTTGGAGCGGAATTCCACCACTCTGCGACTAGTGTCCAGCAAGTTTACGAACCAATCAATCGCCTTCAAATTGATGTCTACTGCAACGACTGAAATGGATTTGTCCATGGAACAAGACACATGAGATTGCACTCACAAACACTACCATAGACATGCCATCCCTTCAAATATATATTATTATTGTGCAAGAACGTACACTGAAGCAGCATGATTCTCCTCTTTCGTTGAACATCAAATGCTACCCAAACCTTCCAAAAGTTCCAAATTTCCAAGCCTAGAATTCATTGAGATCCACTGGGGCTTCAAGTCATCCGGGAAAACAACATATGGGGGTTTCCTAAAATGGTGGTACCAAAAAATGGATGGTTTATAATGGAAAATCCTATTAAAATGGATGATTTAGGGGTACCTCCATTTTAGGAAACCTCCATATATTTATCTTGGTATCATTAGTGCAGGAGACCCAATAATTCACTAGCCCCAAAAAAGCAACGAGTCACATGATGGTCATTTTACGTCACCCCAAAAACAGGGTAGACCCAATTTCAACGACCCCAGGCTGTGTTGATCATCTGCTTGAGAAACGGATGATGGGACAATTGAACCCGGAAAAATGAATGGTTGCGGTTGATGGGAAAAAACACATTTAGTTCCCGTAGATTTTCCCTCAAACCATTTTTTAAATGAATCTTGGTCTATGTTGAGGGAAATCCCAAATACCCTACGGTCACCAAACAGATCAATTGGACATCTCCCCTGAAAAAAATGGGAACACTTGGGAACATCATCTATACATGATCTAAACATGGGGGATTTCCATTACGAGGTTTGAATCCGGGAAGGTTTCCACTCAACATGTCAGCCATCGCTGGTGGAGCCTGGTAAAGGTGCCAAGTTTCACCACGTTTGCACTCCACCTGCGCTGCGAATCTGCTGCGAAGCAAGAGATTTCCAGGCCGAATGATACCCCGATCACCCAACTATTGGGCATAGAATCTGCAACAAAATATATTCTTTTTCAGATGTTTCAGGTGATGTGAAACAAATCGCAAACCAAGTTGAATCAAGCCTCAATCTTTTCACCCTGATTTTTTTTCTTGTTCTGTTCCAGAGAACCCAATGTTCATTTTCCCAGTGCGACCTCCAACGCCTCCTGCAATGCAGTCCTCATGGCTTCTTCTTTCGCTTCACTGAGGATAGTCATGCCCTGACACCCGGCAGCCAAGGGATCATCATCAGCAGCAACAGCAGCAGCATCCGTTTTTAATACATGCGATAAGTGTGACGATCTGCGTGCTCCATGCCTCTTGAAAAAAAGTACGTTTGATAAATGAGAAGCGGAAAGTCTGGGAAGATTAGGCACCTCCAACTGTCAACTCCGTCTATTGTTGATCAGTATATCCTCCTATGTGGGAAACCATCATTAAAGCAAAAAACCTCTAAATCATCGAACTGAATGGGCCATGGCTTTCGACTATTATTTTACTGGATTGATATGAAATCACAGTGGCTTCAGCCCCCTAGGCATGAGTCAAAAACCATGGAATCCCCACATTTCACTCCGAAATAGCTGGGATTTATGGATGTTCATTCCTAAACATATGGTTTGTCATGTTTTATATAGGTCTTGACCCACCCCAGGTCAATATTTCCGACTACCTTGCCATGCGATCCACAGCGAAATTGCTTTCATCGTGGCCTGTCCACATGCGGCGTGTCAATGGATTGGTTAATGGGAAAATTTACAGGAAACCCCTATATTTCATGGGAAAATCAATGGTTTCCTGTAGATTTTCCCTTAAACCAATCCAATGAAAGTTGCATCCGAAACATCCAAAATGATGGAGACATATTAGGAGACATTTTGACAAGATCTACGACTTGGATGGTGAGCGTAAAACATCGAAACTGGTTTACATTGTCTCAATTCTGTACATATATCTCTTTGTTTGTGGCTTTTGAAGAAATTGGACCATGTGAAAAGCACATTTTGCACCAAGCATTCTATGTAATTCAGTAGATATCACTGAGAATCCGGCCATGCGAGAAGATCTCAAGGCTTCTTCGAGATGCACGAGAGCCTGGTGGAGTAAAGTTAGTTAAACAGCAAATAATGTCATAAACAAAATTTGTACAATGTGAGGTCCCCTAGTTATAAGTTGGTTTATAAACCCCATTAAGTATAGTTAGAAGTATCATAAACCATAGTTATTGGAGTTATAAACCAACTTAGCTATCTAGGGGGCCTCACATTGTATGTACTTGCCCTATTTTGTGGTGAAAAAATATATTATCGTATATCATGGGAGATCCAGTTAGCCCCATTGAAATATACGATGAACCATGTATCATATAAAGATCCAATTATCATCAAATATCCCCATAGAATGGTTGGTATCTGGTTGGTTGACCTTCCAGTGTGATCAAACATGGTGGTTTCGAGGATTTCCCAGCCATAGTTGAGGACACCATTCAGGCTATGTCATTTCAAAAGATGTCAAACATCTTGGAAGCTAACATACCCTCTGGTAAACTAACGTAACTATGGAAAATCACCATTTTTCAAGGGAAAATCCACTATAAATGGCCATTTTCAATAGCTATGTTAGTTTACCAGAGGGTAACCCAACGCAATCCCCAACATGAAACCATCCCCCATCAGCTTTTGGTGATCCTGAAAATCATTCAACTGGACGTCCTGAAGAAGGTGATTCCGAACAGTGGACCCAAGTTGGAGGAGTTGAAACCCATTGAACGAAATCTGGTTAAGATCCTCTTTTGACTGCTTAAACCCTTATTTTTGCCAGGAAAGCACATTTTTTTGGTTGGTTTCATCATGATAAATCGCCAATTGTGCACATGTCCCCGTATCTGCTGGTGAAATCACCTTGTTTGTGTCCTTTGCGTGTCTTAAATCACACGTTTTCCTGAGTAAAATCATCTAATCCACCATGTTTGCCATAGTAAAAATCACATCATCAGGAACTTTGCCATAGTAAAATCACATCATCCCCATGTTTGCCATGGTCAAAACCAGCTGTTCTTCTTGGTGACCTCCATCCTTCGGCTCGGCTCCTCCGCGATCTCCTCAGGTGCAAACCATCGGCTGGGCAGCGGCTGCGCCTTCAGTGGCCAGTGGGACATGCGCTCGCGCTGCGTCTTCTTGTCCTGCCAGGAACAGTTGGGGGATTGGTTCATTCCCTATTCTGAAGCTATATATATATATATATTTAAATATATAGTAGAATAAATATATAATATATATATATATACCCTCTGGTTATTTAACATAGCCATGAAAAATGGATGAAAATGGTTTGGGGATCCAATCATCTCCATTTCGATTTGTATAGACTGCCAGTACCATGGTGATTTCATGTTTCGGACGCCCATGGAACTGGCCTCCAGCCACACCAAGCCCAGACTTTGTGACTTGAATGTCTGCTGGCACCTGCGAACAGCGAGGGCCAGGGCTGAAGCCGCTGATGAGGTTGGCATTTTTTTAGGGCCTTTCAAAGTTTCGTACTTTCTGCGGTGGATGATGTTAGTCAGTTTTTCAGTTCAGTTCATTTCACCTTTTTTTTGTGCACCAAGGCAGGCTATCAGGCTATCCATATCTATCCATGTCTCAGCCTCCACTTGTAGGCGACCGCCCATGGCGTTGGACTTCCATCGGAATTGCCTTGCCACAGTTCTTGGACTGTGACTTTGCTGGCATCCTCGACGCAGCAACAGTGCTATATGGCGTGTCTTTAGTGTCTTTAGATGGTGGATTTACCCACCAAAAATGCAATTTCATATATGTCAATAGGAGACATTGAACCAATGATAAGCAATGGATGGAGTATCCAATGTTTAAAGAGCACAGTTCTGAAGCCTTTTGAATTAATGTTCATGGCCCTGGGTGGATTTTCTAGGGATGTCGAGATGCTTGTGATGTTCTCAGGCAAGCTGTGTGTGGCAATCCTCCTATACATCCCTGACAACTACTGGCCGAAGACTGTTGGGATTACTCCTGCCAGCTTTCTTCGCTTATCTTTCCAACATGTCTGTTTCCAAGCTTTCAGATATCCCCACCTGATGCAAGCACTGGAATTCTTAAATCTATTGAATCATGAATCATGGTATGGTCTTTTCTTTAGAGAGAAGAACAAATCATCATCAACATCATCAACATCATCAACATCATCAACATCATGATCCACGACTAACTATCATGTGGGAAAATGGATCCCCATTTTCGCTCACCGCTCACCCTCTGCTGTAGCTCCAGTGGTGATATTCCCATTGAAACCTCCATGACTTGTGATTTCAAAAAACTTCAAACCATCAACGTGCTGCGAGTCCTCCAAGTGCTGGATGCTGAGTAGGGGCTCTAGGGGGAAATCGTCGGCACCATCTACCTGCGAAGCGGCGAAAGAGATCTACTGCAGCTTTCGCGGCTCCGTCCAGCGGAACAGCTGATCATCAAAGATGTTCACAATCTATGCAGTCACTTGCAAAATATTTACAATTTCAAGAATACATAATGCACTTCAAGTCGGATATATTTTTGGGCATCTCAGACCTAGGCTGATCCAAAAAAAATAGGCGTACTTTTTGTTTCTGAACATCACAACTTTGGTGATCTCGCAGGCCGCTGGGCTTCGTCAAGCTGCTGCTTCCTTCAAAATCCTCTCCAAATCTTCCAGGTCTGCAGTCTCCATCGCAATCCGCCATGGCCATGGCTGGGGACGGTGTCCTTTCAACAAACACTCTAAGATTAGCTTAAGATGAAGATTCCTTGAGATATCTTGAGATACTATGCTTGCCTTCAAGATACTAGTTTGCTGAGGTAGGATTGGTTGAGATTCAGATTTGCCTTCATTTAAATTCATTTAAATGTTTGATTGTGAGCTATGTCAGCTACATATGTGTGATATGTAAAAGTCGTATCCGGTTTTTATGCTCCTCGCGAGCCACCTGCCCCGTTGGCAAAGTTGCGGGCGGATTTCTCCATCTGCCCATCGATGCCATCGACAATTAGTACCTTTTTTGGGAGCCGATTCAAGGTCATTAATGTGGGTAAAACAATAATAAACCACCTATATTTTGATGGTTTATACCACCTATTTATGGTGATTTTGGAGATGGTTTATTGTTGTTTTACCAACATTAAGAGAAAAAAACACACCCAGAAATTGGGGTGTGCCTGGCAAACAACATTCAAAGCTCGCACTTTGTTTTCACGGGTCTCGTGAAACTTCCTCGACAAAAAAAAGTCAATGGCGATCGGTGAAACATTGCCATGGTTACCATGGATGGCCGAAGAATAAATGAGCATAGCAGCAAGCTACCATCATGGTGCTTTGCTGGAAACACTGCTCAACTGGAAGCAGCAAACAGCAGTGTAACCTGATGTTTATTGATTTTTCATTCATATATCATATATCCATTCCTTTTTCGTCTATGTATACACGTTCAATGTCTAGTATATTTGCTGACGTCTTCCAACATGTTCCCACTGTTGTAGCTATGAAAAGAACGACATCCAGCAGCCCTGGGCAGTGCAGCTCCGCTACAGAGACACTTGTCGAGCCTTGGGTGGGTCAACGTGTGAACAGTCGTCGTGGAACATATGGCGAGCAATGCCCTGCAAGAGAGGTTTTTGATTGTGACTAATTAGCATTTATCTTGTTGGTACATCAGTAACATCTATTTTGTTAGTAGGCTATGAACATGTCGTTCACTAAATGCATGTATTTCAAATCTAAGATATACATATATATATATATAGATGTATATATATATATAGTGTATCTTTTTGAGCTGTTGGTAGATCCCATTTGATGGCACCTGGACTATTTTTGGACAATCAGATCCCCAGAAGATGCACGTCCAGTTGGTTTCCTCGGGTAATGTCGACCCCTGGTTAATTCAATGTGCATGTAGATAGGAAATGGTCACTGTTTGAATAGAGGGGTGACATTAGGTGACTTTGATGAGTAGCCTGAAAATAAAGCTTAGATTGAGGCGGACTGGACTTTGAGCTACACCCCTCAAAAATCAGATGGGTGATATACCTGATGGTTCACCCGAGTAGGTTGGAGTAGGTTGGTTTTCGCCAGTTGTAGCTGGACATTGCCCCTACTTGGCCCTACTTATAACTTTCGATTTCAGGGATGAGCCACCTACCAGTAGGAGTATCCCTCAATTGAGTAAAGTTTTACGCAGGGCCGGTGCCAAGAAACAATTGCACCAGGTGTTCTGCTGGGAGAGCACAGGCTGCTCCCTCTGCTCTCAACTGCCTGCCGCGAAGTGTTTCTTCGTTGGAAAATAGATGGGTTTGATCTGAAAATGGGGTACACCTGATTATATACAATTCATGATCATCATGTTCCCTATGAAAATGGCCTGGGGGGGGTATGCCCATTTCCCGACATACCCAAATGGACAAATGGTGTTCCTATGTTTTCCCCCTTTTTGCATGGCCCTTTGAGATCATCTACATTCCCAGATATTTTGACAAAATCTGTGTTACATTGTATGTAAACACCTGCTTAACTAGCTATGTGTTATCTATCTCAAATGACATGAAATGTATATATATATATATAGTATATGTATATATATATATATATAGACGCTAGCCTCCACCCCGTCAAAAAACAATTGAGACAGGTTGATGAGACCAACGTATTTATCCAAGGTATGGTTGTTACTAGCCAATCGACCAGTTCGATATACAGTAAATCTACCTAGAACCTCCAAATGCCCATAAAACTTATGTTTTACACCATGATTTTAGTGCTTTTCCATACTTTTTCCATTTGTTGCTGGTATTTGGAGGGTCTAGGTACCTGTTATTGGAGTTATGTAGAACCGAACTTAGCTATCGTTTGGAGACCCCATGTGGCTAAAATCCATAGCTCTGTTCCCGGCCTGTCGGAGATCGACCGAGGCGTTTGCTGCAGCCTCAGGGTCCACTTGATCTACATTGTAACGTACAACAAATGGAAAAGAGTACACACTATATGATATCAATTAGTATTAGTATTCTTATATGTAGTCTTATATATATATATATGTATGTATGTATGTATAATTATGTGTCTATATATATATATTATCCCGGATGATCCTGAAATAAGTACCCATATGTAGATGTTGTTTTGCGCTATCAAGATGACGCGAGCGGCTCATGCCAGACTCCCAGATTTAAGCGATATCTGTAGACAAACAAATATTACAGTTGCAGTAAATAGATATGTTGTTTCGGAATAAAAGTTTTCGCAGGGAAAACTACTTGAGTCAAGCATGGAATTTTGGATTCCAGTTTCGAAAACACACCCAAAAATGCTTCAAGGCAAACAACCATCCCCATTCACGCAGCATGCTTCGATCAAGGGGCGGGAATACTAGGTGAGACCTCTGCTTCCAATAGCTGAGTTGGTAATTCTTTAACCAATAACTAAGACTTGTGCTATACATATCGACCTGGATAATGGGGTTTATAAACAAACAAACACCACCGGGCCCCCGCATGAAATGCTGGGGTGCGTTTCCCGCTTCAAGTGGTTCCGGCATGAGACCGTTTCTGACAGTCCAACAAGTGCATCATGCCAAGGAGAAGTATGCTCATCCGAGCAGAGCCCTGATACTTGACACAAATAGGATAGCTGGTAGGATATGTTGAAATTTAACATCATATATCATCATATATAATGCTAGGTAACCAGATTTAGATGCATGATTAGGTGAATTTCCATTTGTCCTTTCAACCGATACGGAATCAGTCGCGAATGGCTCTGGCCTCTGGATCAGTCGCGGCCAACAAAGCTGGAGACTTCACCTGCGAAACTCAGGAGATTATTTTACTATTGGATAATTTGGGTGATGTTTATTGGGATTTAATCGGATTTAATGGGATTTATGGGATTTAACAGGATTTCATGGGATTTAACCATCAACAAATAGGGATTTAATAGGATTTACACTCTGGCAATTTGAGGAAGCAAACTAGACAATGACCATTTCTATATAATAGGTAAATACTATAATTCATCTATAAACGTCCCATCCTCGATAGCTATGCTAAATAACTAGAGCGTACTGTAATAAATGGGATATGAATGATGATGGGATATTGAAATTGAAAAATAAGTGAACGCACATAGAATAATTGAATGACAATTCCCAGGATATTGATATTGATTGGATTTTATGGATTCACAGGGTAGTTTAACGCAACTACCGAATATCACCATTTTGAAAAGGTGAATTATTACAGTAGATCAAGTTACCAGAGGGTAAACGGTCGTGTTGGCTTTGAAGTTTCAGCCTCTGAGTAGATAGGGGATGTCCATCCCATTTTGATGGATCCAAGGGAACATTGAATTAATCGAAACCATGAACCAGATTGGGCGTGGTTGGATTTCTGCACACCAGAAATGGAGGGTTGAGAGAACCTTGATGCTTGGGGTACCAGTATCCCAAACCCCTTTCCAAAGTAAAAGGCACTACCAAAGCTGTCATTTGCATCAGGGAAAGGAGCCCCTTCGCAACTCCCCTTTGGGAACCGAAAAAAGCAAAGGAAATCCTTGGGAATCAAACACAATAAATGACATTCCTTTTGTGGAGGATACATCAGGGAAAACATAGCCATGTTGTAAAGCTACCGACACCACCACGTCTCTTGTGTACAATATTCATATGTGGCGCCTGTCTGGCGGCTTTCTGCCTCATCTCGGCCCAGCTCGCATTCGACGCATCGGACACCTCACGATACGAAGAAATCTGAATGTTTCAAGCTGCCATTGCAGCAGCTAGGAACTGGTGTTGCAAAGCTTATCCACATGTTTCCGGCCACAACATGCCACAACCATCTTAAATATATATATATATATTATAGCACAATAAGTCATCTATAAACGGTGCATTTTTCATAGCGCAGCTATGTCAAATAACCACAGATTTACATGGGATTTCAATGGCCCCTGGGATTTTACGGGATTTGAATTGGGATCTAATGGGATGTTGATGGAATTTTAATGGGGATTTAATGGGACGTTCCTGCGATGTTAATTGGGATTTAATGGGATGTTAGCGGGAAGTTAATAAATGTTTATGGGATTTACTGGGGACTTAATGGGATGTGAATGAGATGATTTGTTCATGTTGTTTCAATGAAACAATAATGTGATTTTCATGGGATTGTTTATTTCGAGTGTCATTATATTTTAGTTGGAATTTTAAGCTATGTTTAAATGGAACTCCAATAAGATTCCAATTGGATTCAATGGGAGTTTAATGAACTGTTAACTGGATTAAAGTGGAACTTTAATGAGATTCTAATCAGATTTCATGGGATTTTTGTGGGATGTGAATTTTACTTTTATTGGATATTAATGTGATGTTAATTGTATGTTAATGGTATTACATTGGCGCTATTTTGGGGATTTTTTACTGGATTCGTATGGGATTTGCATGGGATGTTGATGGGATTTTTTACTGGGTTTTGTTTTGGATGTTGATGCGTTTTAACGGGATGTTGATGGGATCTTAATGAGCTCCAATGGGATTTTAATAGGTTTTAACGGGATGTTCATGGGTTTTAATGGGGTGTTAATAGTTTATGGGATGTTAATGGGTTCTACAATGGGATTTGAGTGATTTGTAATGGGAATAGGACTCAATGGGACCCTGGATTTAATGGGATTTCGCCAGCAAACATGGTGATCAAACATGGTGAGTTAATGGGTTTATAAGTACTACCCGCTGGTGATATGATTTATTGTACACACAAACATTTATTAAACAAAAAAAACTAATGATAAGGACTTATGTATTATATATAAATATAGATCCTTATTGCTTCCTTTATGTGACTTACCCTCTTGCAACGTGACATAGATAAGGAAAACAATCCATGCATGTAAGATAATTTTCCGAATGGGTGTTCCATCAATTTTGCACATCTATGCTAGCTCACCCTAGGGTAATATATAAAGTAATCAATGGGATGTCCATGAGATATTGATGATGATGATGATGATGATGATGATGATGATGATGGTGATGATGATGATGATGATGATGATGATGATGATGATGATGGGATATCAATGGGATATATATATATATGTGATATATATGTATGTATGTACGGTATATATATATATATGTATAAACCAATTTGCAAACAATATAAAACTGAATATAATATATAGTACATAATGGTTAATCTGGAGTTGAAATATGATAATGATGATTCACTAATCTGGAAATAGCTGTTATCATACGGTCTTTTGGGACAAGTCCTTGCATGTATGTAGCTTTATATACATGCATACATATAAAAGCATACATATAAAGCCATCTTTCCAGTGACGTCACAGTGACGTCATTGTAGTTCCTCCAGATATACTGACAAATGGGATTTGAAGGAGATTCATGGGATATTGTTTGGATGTTTTTGATTAATCAGATATACCGTCCGGTAATAGAACATAACTATCGAACATGACCATTTTGAAAAGGAGAATCATCTATAAAACATATTTGTACATGGGCTATTTTCCGTAGGCTATAAGTTGAGTCATCAGAGGGTAAACGGTTGTGTTGGCTTTGAAGTTTCAGCCTCTGAGTAAATAGGGGATGTTCATCCCATTTTGATGGATCCAAGGGAACATTGAATTAGTCGGAACCACGAACCAGATTTGGCGTGGTTGGATTTCTGTACACCAGAAATGGAGGGTTGAAGAAACATGCCCAGCATCAGTGCGAGAGAACTTTGATGCTTGGGGTACAGGTATCCCAAACCCCTTTCACAAAGTAAAAGGCACTACCAAGGCTGCCATTTGCATCAGGGAAGGGAGCCCCTTTGCAACTCCCCTTTGGGAACCGAAAAAAACAAAGGAAATCCTTGCAGAGTGGGGTCCCCAAGATATAGCTTGTTTTAATTGCTGCAATTTATTTTGTAAGATGACTTAACCCTGGGCAACTTAGTTCATATGTATTGTAACTCATCTAAATCTTACAACTAAGTTAGGAACTTATAACTTCAGTTGCCATTTTTGCTTTTGCAAGATAGCAGGAAGTTATAATGGTATAGAAGTTATGTTTTGCATGTCAGAATTTGAGGTTGCAATAGCAAGCGTTGGCCTCAAGCATCTTTTTGGCTCAATTCGTTTCTTTGTGCTTTGAAAACGGTTTTTGGCCTTGAATAATGGCTGCACGCATGAAACTGGGACTAGGAAAATGTTAAACGACAGATATATTGAAAGGGAGACTGACCAATGAACTAGGAAACGGGCATGTGTTTCCAATGAAAAATGCACTTTTTGAAGAAAACGCGCATGTGTTTCTATAGAAGACCTCAATTTTCCTAGGAAACGCGAATGTGTTTCCATGGCTGCTAAGGACCCAACCTGGATATACGCATGTGTTTCCAACCGATAAGACACAGGAGCCTTGTAAACACTCATGTGTTAAAAATGGGTTTCCAGCTCAAAACTCAGAGGTTTGAAATGTGGTATGTTTCCAGAATTAGCTGAAAACACGCATGTGTTTTCGAATAAAAAATGCCACAATGAATAGGAAACGCGTATGTGTTTCCTTGCCGCAACCAGAAACAGGAGGAAACACGCATGTGTTAAACATGTGTGTTTTTTTGTGTTTCCTCAAAAACATGTTTGTTGCAATATTTGCAAGGCCCAAACCCACCTCGAGCTGTCTTGTTTCTGTGCTTTCGGCTAGGGTTCGACCGTGCCAAACAGAGTTCGGCGAGCAACAAAGTGTCTGTTCCCAAACAAAGCAGATTGTGCGTGTGCAAAACCCAAATCGGGGAAAAACAAAACTCAGCGTAAAAAGATAAAACACTTACAAGTTATAACACTTACAAGTTAAATTACAAAGTACCCTAACTAAAGTTATGATAACTTCAACATAAGTTCGGTAACTTGTTTATGACTTCATAGCTTCAATTTAACTAGGGGGCACCACTCTGTGGGAATCAAACACAATAAATGACATTCCTTTTGTGGAGGATACACCTAGGGGAAAAAAAAAACATGTTGTAAAGCTACCAACACCACCACGTCTCCAGTGTAAAATGTTAACATGTGGCGCCTGTCTGGCGACTTTCTCCCTCATTTCAGCCCAGCTCGCATTCGTCGCAACGGACGCCTCACGATACGAAGAAATCTGAATATTTCAAGCTGCCATTGCAGCAATTATTGAGAACTCTGGTGTTACAAACCTTCTCCACATGTTTCCGGCCACAGCCATTGACATGAAGAATTACTGTACTGGCAGAAACAGTGTTCCAGTGTTCCAGTGTTCGCACTTTTGTCCAGTACTCCGGTCCCCAGTAACACTATAAGTGTATCAACCCTCCAAAACAAGGATAGATTCAAAGTCGTTGACCAACTTCGGAAAATGGGATTTTTGTAGATCTACCCAACTCAATGACGACTTTAAGTCTTTTTAACTTACTGGTGCTTAGTATAGGGAATAGGGGAATGGGATGATTATTATAATGGTTATTATAGGTCATTCCCTCCCTGCTAAGCATCAGTAAGTTAAGTCTACCGTTTTGAGGGTGGCCTGGCCTCAATGGTGGCCTCGCTGTTTTTCTTGATCCACTGATCCCATTCGACACCAGAGGATGTTCGAATGAAAATTCTACGGCGATAAAATCGCTGCAGTTCTGACTTTAGGTTTTAAGGATTTCAGGTTTTCATTTAAGGGTTTAGGGTTTTTAGGGTTTTAGGGTTTGTTGTTTTGGAAAGTAAAACACTTTAACCGTACGCAGGGATTTGAGCATGTCAAAGGGTATGCTGGATTCGCCGCGGGCAAACCTAGGCTTTGCAGCGAACATGTTTTATCATGTTCTCTACATCACCCCAAAAGAACCCAAAAGAAATAAATGGACAACAACAATCACAAACACATTAAAAACCACGAGAAAATATCGTGGGATTTGACCAACTTCGGGGCCTGCGGCGATTGCGGCGATTCCACCATGCCCATGCTCCCTTCGGCGGACAAGGCCTGGTGCCGCGCCAAAAAAAGATGGAGGAAAATGGGAGTTTCACCCATCGCAAATGGGTGAAACATTGTGATTTAAGAAGTAAACCAAAAAAAATGATGGTGAAACTACGCTTTTCCCCATTTAAGCAATAAAAAGGTTGGATTTACATACCTGATTCAACCATCAAACATGAGGAAAAATGCTGGTTTTCGCTACTGTATCAGAAATTGGGGTCGAGGCATGTTGAACCAATGTATACTGCCATGATTTCTTGGGAATATAAATGGATTCCTTTTTGGGATATATACCATCCTAATTGACGTAGAACCTGTAAATACGTCGCTGTGCAAAAGGAAGGTAGTCTTCTAACCCTCACTCATGGCGGGGTCTATGTTAGTTGCGGGGGGCGGTGAAATATTTCAAAGTCAAGGAGATTGTTTTGATCCAGAAGGGCCCAGAAACTGCATTTTGTCACAATTTCTGGTTTGCCAACTGTGACTAGTTGGTGGATTCATATCAAAAGACCGTTGGTAAAGAGACACTTTCGGGAGAGATATGTGTTTCAAATCACATTCGTGTCGTAATGATTGTGGATTATATACTCTACTACTCTTCAGAACTATAAGTTTCTAAACTTGTGGTTGTTCTACGCCCCTTGCATTTGGACTCACATACTATTGACATTGCTGCCATAATCCCTTCCATTTCTGGCTGCATCCACATATTTTTACATTCAATGTTTGAAAACCGCATCAATGCAAGATGGGCTTTCACCACGGATGGATGTTTGTAGTTTATTTAACATAGCCATGGAAAATCCACTATAAATGGAGGTTTTAATGGGAAAATCATCCAAAATTAGTAATTTTCCATGGCTATGTTAAATAACCAGAGGGTATCTATATTTTTTCTACACAGAGCAAACCAGCATTGTAATGATTTAAGATGGTACGTGCTTGAAAGACTACTTGCTATCCACTTTCTCTGTGCTGGTGGAGAATCATTCCATGCACAAACACTAAGCTGATTGGCTGCGTTGCATTTGTTTCACATCTTAGATTGCTTTTTCCCCTTTTCAGCCTCCAATCCATCTGTCATATTCTTAACTTTCTCAAATACATCACCAGTGACCTTCGGCTACGAGTTTTGACGCATAGTCTTGGTTCGCTGTCCCTCACTGTTGGTTGGAAAAAAATAAGCGTAACTTTCCAGGGTTCAGCACCCAGAATGAGAGGCCCCTACCAATCCAAGTGGTTACAACAACCACATAACTATAAGGCTAGCTAGCCCAATGTTCCATCTATGGAGTGTGTATTGTCTTCAATATCTAAACATGATCCAAATTTAGGTAAACATTGCATGGAACATATTGGTAGATTTACAACTCACTTGTGGCTCGCACCTCCCGATGGATTCGCATCGACATCTGCCGAGTGAATTGGTGGCGAAGTTCAGTGCGATTGGCCTACAACGGAGACGTGACGGTCTGGGAATCTCCGGGAACTGTATGGGGATGGGTTCAAAATTGAAAACCTGGGCGACCACAGATTTATATATATATATATATGGGTGTGGGTCAAAAAAGGGGTATGGATCGTTCCGCGGTGATCCATACCTATGGATCGGTCAGGATCACCTGCGTTTTGGTATGGATCGGGGGGTATGGATCGCCTGTGGGTTCTGGCCGTTGATCCATACCTTGTATTTTGACCCCCAGCCATATATAGACATATATATATATATATGTATAAGTCTATGGTGAAAACATTAAGCATGCAATTATTGGGGTACCCAATTTTGATCCATACCATGTTTTTGGGTTTCTGAACAAATGGTGGTACCCCAATCGCTGGATGGTTTATTTCATGGAAAATCCTTGAAACAAAATGGATGATTTGGGGTATACCCCCACGACAAAGGAAACCTCCATATGGAAAAGTGGAACATAGTGGAATAAATGGGCAATGTATACAAGATAAGCGTGGGGAAATGGAACGAATATTAGTATCAATGAGATGATATTTGCTTGGACAGAATTACAAAGGACTGGAATGCAACCAATTAGAAATGCGTCGAAATACGCAAAATAATTGGTTAATCTGTGAACACCTGCTGACTATTATTGGAATGTTTTCATGAAAATTCTTGTGAAACACCAACAAAATAAGTGGATATAGTGTAGTGACGGGGTTTTGTTAAATCCGTTTAAATCCCAACTTTAGATTGTTTATAAATCCTGGAGAATCCCAGATTGATTCACAGCTCATAGAATATCAGCACTGCAAGCGCCTCCATGGTAGAAGCCATAAGCTCCAGGTCCTCGCTTTGCGGAATCCCTTCGAACCAGGAGATTAAAATTGATGACATTTCACATGTGTATCTCTGCGCATATGTATGTATAAAAAAGGAAGCCTTAAATTGTAGAGTGTGAACACCACGACTTCATTTGACAGGCTCTCAACTGGTTCAACAAAAAGAGACCCCACCCTCCATCAGGATTATCATCCTTTGAGACAGTTTGAATCACAGGGGTTGCCAGTAATTCTGGGAGCGAATGGCTGAAATTACCAGAAATCAATTACTTGATTTGGCAACGCAGGCCATTTGGCCAGTTTCCTCTCAGATCTGCCCGTTTGACAGAAGTGTATCAAATCTCCAAAAGAATCCAAAAGAGCAGAACATAATGCCCGTTCGAAGATGCGGGGTTACATATATGTTCTATTCAAATGGTTTGCTCACCACATCCCCCTGCACCGGACATAAAAAACATAAATAAACATCTTAGAAAGCCTCCAAAAAAATGTTGCGGAGACTTGTTTCGGGGGGCTGTTTTAAGAGACCTGTTTTGGGGTGGGGGGCGGGGTAGTTCCCCAAATTCACCGCCTTTTGTTTTTGTTCTTGTTTTTGGTCTTTTTTTCGTGTAACAAATGGCAAATGGCTAATGGTTGAAAATTGAAGAAAAAGAAGAAACTGGTAGGTTCTGATGGGGGGAATGAACATACAGCAATATGTATAATAGTATTATTGCAAGTACAAGGATACTTCATGATACTTCCTATTTTTGATGACATTAATATAGAGTCATGCATTTGTTTTAGAATGACTCCCATACACATGTGGTAACCAAGAGCGGGGTCCCTATGATAGCAGACATCCACAGATCTGGTGTGGAACCCGAGGATAGTCACCCGCTATTGAATGGTTGGCTTCAAGATAGTTCAACGGAAAATCTACAGGAAACCGTGGTGAAAGGCACGCAAATATAGAGGCATCCGGTTTTGATTTCCTTGGAACCAAATCTGGGAAGTATGACGACCAGCAAAGGCAAGATCCTTGCTGGCAAATAAGGACGTCAATCAACCAGTGCGATCAATCGCAAAAACAAATGACACGGTTCTCGCAAGATCTCAATGAACTATAGCCACTATTGGTCAGTTTTCCACTATATAAATCCATCTAAATCCATCTACAGTAAAACAATCTATTTTTTGCAGCGAGAACCCCATGTTTTGAGTTCTTTTGATATGTTTTAATGATGAAAGCGCAAAAACCAGTTGACCTTGAGTGACATTTGGGCTCTAAACAGCTCACCATGTCGTGAGAATAATCACCCCCACTCCTCTGTAGAGAGGTGTCCGGACTTGTCCACGTCAAAGGCCCTGAGATCAGATCGGCTGCGGCTTGAGGATTTGCAGTTCAGCATGGGCTTGAATCATTCATAAAATCATACAAATCAAAGCATTATATCTTGATTATATTATATATATATATCTATTTATATTATTTTATATTGTATGTATATATATATATATTATGTGCTCTTAAAAACCCGTTTATTGCTTTATGGATCAATCGTCAGAGGTTATCTATCATTGATCCATGTTTTGTGATCTATTTTCTTCATGCATCTTCCGGGTACAGGTCAACATTTACATAACGCTGAAAGACACCAAATTGAGTCATTTCAAACAGTACACTGATTAATTATACATATTTTCAATTAGTATACTATACTATACAATTTGGGGGCATCAAATTTTGACCGGTACCAACATGACATAACATGATGATGCATCTGACCTACTGCAGAACATTGCTCGTTCGATACATTTTTCAGCGGAGGGCAATGAAGTCATGTTGACTGATGTTGACTGGCAATTCTGTGAGAGCAGCATTCATTGGATTGGTTGAAGGGACAGATTGCAGGAAACCCCTATATCTCATGGGAAAAAACCATGGAAAACCCATGGGTTTCCGGCTACGATTTTCCCTTGCACCAATCCCATGTTAAGCTTCACATCAGATCTCCACGATTTCGACACTGGAGAAGATGAGAGCAGCTTGCTGATGAATTGAGAAATTCTTCAAACTAAGTCAATCCAGAAGCCTGTTGCGAAATAATCAAAGACCTGCCATTATAGTGACATGATGGAAAGACACATTCCAAACAACACCAATTCAAACGTGAACCTTTTCAGAGGATGACCAAACGTGCACCCACACGCGACCTTCCAGTGGTCACCCTTGGGGTAAGCTGAAACTCAACATTAAAAACACTCGGGTCACTTGGTCATGCAATGTGCTGCCCATCAGTTGTAGGTTTAGAAACCCACTAACTACAAATGTATATATATATATAATAAACCCTACTTATATTGGTTAAACACGGTTAAACCAACTTGTAGTCTCTTTGCCCTCTTGCCAGCTCGCCGAACCATTGGATGCAGTGCCAAGAAAGATGGGCCGCGAGATGCAACATAACACGTTCAAGCTGAATACCCTCTGGTAATTAAACGTAGCTATTGAAACTGGCCATTTATTGTGGATTCTCCCATTAAGAATGGTGATGTCCCATAGCTATGTTAGTTTACCAGAGGGTACTTGACTCAGATGAGACCCGTTTTTGCGGAAAGGTTGGACCGTACGGTTTTGTCTGCAAATCTGGTACCGGTCAATCATAATTTTCCCCATATTCAAGGACAATCTTGGTGGTAAATCCCCCATTTTTAGACACACCGAAATATCATGTTGATTCCTATTGTGGGTTATTGATACCCCATCATTTCCCATGAATGTCAATATCTAATGATGAAGCATGAAGGATCTCCATCGCTGCACCCCTGGCTCTTGCCATGTCCATCGCCAAGCGGCTCAAACTGCTTGATGAAGGGAACAATGTCCTCCCACCTGTATACACGGAGAAATGATTCTGGACCTTGGACTTTGGTTTCGTTTTGGTTATGAAATCAATTGACAATTTGCAATGTCTAGAGTCTAGACTTATCGATGTTAAATTCCAAATTCAAAATGCTGGAGTTTGGTTTTGGTAACCACCCCAAAGGTATATAGTCATCATAATTTCAATCCAAAGTCCGATAAAGGTATATAACGACCAAAGGTAAAATGATGAACAGGCGAGTAAGAGGCGTACTCGTGAGATATTGGTACAACTATAAATAGCTTTGGTAATCATATTGGCAAAATCAGGATTGCAAAGGATAGAATTAAATGGTGTACCTCCTGAATGAAGGTTCTTCGCATAATCATACCCCAAACATCCCAGCCTCAGGTGTACTCATAACCACTTGATACTCTATTGATGGCTAGATTGTATTGGTATGCCAGCATGGACATTTTGGTCTTACATGCAATCAAGTAGATTAGCAAACGTCAGACGGGGGAGAATCGAATATATTGAATACTGAATACCCTCTGGTAAACTAACATGGCTATTGAAAATGGCCATCTATAGGTGATATACCCATTACACATGCTGATTTTCTATAGCTATGTTTTCTATTACCAGGGGGTACATCCGATACCAACTCAAAAAAAAAGCCATCACTTTGGGAACTTTGGCGGCTCATCCGTGGCCGGTTGGTGGTACCATGTCTCTGAGACATGGGCTCGGTGAAATTGCAATCATTGCCCCGAAGTAGGATGGAACATCACACACCAAATGGGGACTGCTGGTCTTGATAATTGCCACGGTATCCCGATTACTATTGGGCTCAATCATCATATCACCATTGGATTTCCATTTAAGCAACATAACATGAAACAAAAGCTGTACAACAATTGACCACTGATACCCCATGATTATGTTGTCTTTTACCGATTGGTAACATCCACCAAATTGGTTGGTTCAAAAAGACGAAAACCTCGAATTCACTGGACTACAAAGATATACAAAAATTGTGATCATGTTCCGTCTTAGACTGGGAACTTTGGTCTTTCCATTCTTGGACTCCTTCAAATATCAAAGCACTCTTTTTACACATATCAATTTTCACATCACTCCAACTGGACCCGCGTCCCAAACCCAGAATCTATATCTTTACACTTTATCCTTTTTCTTGGATTTGCTTGAGGTGCTACATTTATATATAACTATATGTGTATATATAATTATGTGTATATATATAATATATATATATAAATATATGATTACATATGCGTGTATAGATATATTCCCTATAGATTCCCCTAAATGGAGGATTTCTCATGAAGACAACACGTCACCATCGGGCACACCCGATTTTTCTCTCCAAAGATCCCCAAAGATATTTTAGATGTGATAAGAATTTCCCAGTTTGATGGATCCGAAGAGAATCTCCATCAAATACCCTCTGGTAAACTAACATAGCTATTGCAATTGCCATAGAAATAGTTGATTTTCCCATTTAAAATGGTGATTTGACATAGCAAACTGTTAGTTTACCAGGGGGTACTTGTTGAAGTGATGTTCAACATCCCCAAAACAGGACATTCACCAAGCCCTGGTTATTAGACAGGTAGGTAGGTGGTTTACAACTCCCAGTAACTATATTACAATCTATTCGTACATGCAATCAATCAATATATAGATTATATATAGTACCCATTTTACTATACACATTTGTTAATCTAGCTATAAAACACACAACTTAACGATCTTTTGTCCCCGCTTCTTAAACCTGACATCAGCTGCCAAGAAGCTGCAAGGGAAGCCCGCCCAGTTCTGCACCGATCCTCAGCAAACAGAAATCTGTGTAGGTGAATCATCGACATCATTCGCGTGAAACTTAAAGCAAATGAGTAGTTGAAAAAACACCCAAAAGTGCAAGAGTGATAAGCCCCGAACTAGAACTATAAAAATCTGCAACCTCAATAAAAACAGCCACGATGGAATCACCTGGCCCCTGTTTGATAGAACCAAGGCTCTCTATGAGAATGCCGATGCAAAACTCAAGCTTGTCAACACCATTGCCATCCCTGGCTTCTTCTGCAGACTGGGACAACTGTGGAACAGAACAATGTATTTCTGCGGGTTCTGTTCCAGACGTGATAGAAATGACTTCATGGCAGGCGGCTCACTTCACGCCCCTACAAACGACTCACTTCACGCCCCGGACCACTTTCTACGTACGCCCCACACTTTGGTGACTCACTTCACGCCCNGAAGACGTTCCTGGCGCAGTGAACACCTATGGGACGTTCACCTGCTACCCACTTCCACTTACTTGCTTATGCTTCCACGTCTTGGTGACCATGGGGGGGGTGGGGTGGGGGTGGGGGTGGGCACACACAGGCAAAGCAACCTGATCATCTGTCCTGCTTTCGTGCAGACACAGGCCCTCCTGACACGGGCACTGCTCTTTCATCATCCGCTAGCCGTCTAATTGCCGGACGCTTCATCTCAGCCGAAAAAAATACAACAATTTCTCCTTCTCAAATATAATATTCTCCAACTTCCTCTGCCAAATCACAGCNAATCACAGCAACAAGGATGCTTATACTTATGCAACTCACCAAATTTTCAGCAACCAGACCTATACCAGCCAAAGTACAATCTGCCAAGACCGACATCCAAAAAAGTAGTAGTAGTAGTAGTAGTAGTAGTAGTAGTAATAATAGTAGTAGTAGTAGTAGTAGTTGTTGTAGTAGTAGCAGAAGCAGTAGCAGTAGCAGTAGCAGTAGCAGCAGCCGCAGCAGCAGCAGCAGCAGCAGCAGCGGTAGTAGCAGTAGTAGTAGTAGTAGTAGTAGGAGTAGGAGTAGGAGTAGGAGTAGGAGTAGGAGTAGGAGTAGGAGTAGGAGTAGTAGGAGTAGTAGGAGTAGTAGGAGTAGTAGGAGTAGTAGTAGTAGTAGTAGTAGTAGCAGTAGCAGCAGGAGCAGTAGCAGTAGCAGTAGCAGTAGCAGTAGCAGTAGTAGTAGTAGTAGTAGTAGTAGTCGTATTAGTAGTACTAGTAGTTCTTGTCCATAATCCAAAATCAGAAGAGCACGAAGCGAGACATGAGCAGGGGCACGAAGCGAGGCATTGGCAGGGGCACGAAGCGAGGCGTCGGCCCATTGGTCCAAATGCTTTCAATCAGAATCAATGGGCCATGTGTGTCGGGTCATCATTCTTCAATAAAAATGTCCTTAGATTGCATTCTAGAAGGATTTAAAGATATTTCAAGGCAACTATAACTGTCCACATGGAATTTTATTCCAACAGAATCTCCCAGAAATCTCCCCCATTCACAGAATTTTCCCCATGATGTCCCATGATGTCCGCATCGGGTCCTAGGGATTCCCCGAGTTCTTGGCACCATGTCCTCATAGGGCGCACCTATCCAACTGCTTGATCATCTCCTGCATCGGCAACATCGGCAAAAGGTGTTTCTTCTTGACATTTTTCATCGTATATTCTAAGAGGAAGCTGTTATGAACCACTGACTATACAATAGTATTGTAGACTATATTAGATTATAATAGTACCCTATTAAAATAGTGCATGATCACATAGTAACCGTACTAAAACTAGTAGGTTCTAATGTTATCTTCAGGCCATCCTGCACAAACAATGGTGCCCTGGTTCATTGAGTCTCCGGACGACATCCAGGGCCCGCTGTAGGATTTCCAGTTGTCGAATTTGAACACCTCCGCAGCGCTGGCGCTGGTGCTTTTCAATGACCAAATATACTATATGGTTTATGGTCATCCATCCCAGATTGGGAATTGTAATAACATAATTATAATGCGTAAAAAATGACATGTGACAATGCGTAATATTATACTATGAAAATGGATTGAGTATTCAGTATTCCCAGCCCCAAACTTATCTGAATATGAGCCATGTACCATGGCACATCTTTCCTGGGCTTCAGGGGTCGAAACTGGGATGACCCGTATGGTTCATTCTGGTCAGATCTCTTGGGTGTATGTATACGTTTATATGGCTTTATATGTTTGTAGCAGCTAGCACCCCCCAAAACGATAGAACATCAAATCCTACTACAATACTTTACATTAGCGTTCTATCTTTTGGGCTTACTGAACTATACCGTATACATATGGTTGTATGCTGTATCTTCAATCAAGCATGATAACGAAACATGGCAATGTAAATACCCTATTGACCTGTTGGAAATTATAATGTCCAACTATTTCCTTCCATGCATCGCTCCTTCGGTAAATTTCATGGTTTCCTTCACTGTAAAACTCTCATTGATCAAGGCTCACCTCTAGTGTCTTTACGTGATGCCATCTGGTAATTTAGCATCATAATATAGCATCATAATAATAAAAATACATAGCTTTAGAAAATAATGTCTATATAGATTCTTTACTCATCCAAAATGGTGATTGTTTAATCGCAAACTATGACAGATTAGCATATAGATCAAACAGGATAGGGTAAAGCTGAAGTAAGCCACTCTTGAGATGATTTCAGCATCATTCATGGAGGCCGCAACGGTATGGCGTTGATAAAACCACCGCTGTTCTTGGAAGCGAACCCAGTGGAACGACCAGAGAAAAGCTGGATCTTGGGACGTGGCCCATTGTTGTGACATGGCCCATTGTTACATGGGATATAATGGGCAAGAAAGAACCGCATGTGGGTACAACAATAACAAACCACCCATTTGGGAATGGTTTATACAATAAGCTATTTATGGTAATATTCTCCCAATCACATGAATGTGCAAATGGACAAACGAACATGTGAAAGCGCGTTGACCGTTAACTTGTTGGTCTCTGGCTGCTGAGAACGTAACTCCGGATGTCAAAGAGTGCCGGAACTTCCGCGATGCAGGCACCAAGGAGCGCCACCTATGTGGAAAATCTTCTCATCCAGCTACTAGGTTGGCTTGGTGGGAACTTGGCTATCGTTCGGGGGCCCCATCTTGTACACATGGGATACGGTAAAGCAACCCTCAAAAGATATAGAACAGTTTTCAAAGCTGCAGAATTCTGGATCGGGGTTGCTAGAATATGCTGTAAGATTAACCCATATTTATAGGCGGGGTACCAATTTTAATTGTAGTTAATCCCTATTTGGGGGTTCCCCATGGTTTATCTGGGGTGGATTAATGAACTACTAAAATGATACCCCCACAAGGATCAAGAGCCCGGGAGTCAGTAAGAATCCGGAGTTGACATTCTATACATTTTGTCTCCCGTTCCGGCAAGACATTGGCCAAACCAAAGGTGCAACCCCTGCAAACCTCTTTAGAGTTCGGTGTTTTTTGATTTTGTTGGGAAGACCCCCACTACTTGTCTAGACATAAATGGCATCTACCTATCAAGAATTCTCAAAAAAAGGCACGGGTCAGGGCGGAGCGAATATCATGAAAACTAGTGACCATTTTCCAATCTATATATATAGTTCATGGATATTGGGTACGGTAAATCATGGTAAATCTGTTCCAAATTCAGGATTTGCACGATTTAAACATGCCCGCAACATTGACAATGTGGGATTGAACTTTGCACATGAGGAAATGAGGTTGTTCTTTAGTCAACATATGTCAACATGCTCACTGAAGACCAGACGTTTGCCCGCGAGGGATCATGCTCAGATTGCCAGCATTTTCTCTTGATGTTTTAAAACAACAAACTCAAAACCCTAAACACCTAAACCCTGAGTCCCTAAATCCCGGAAGCTTTTTAAGTCAAAATCGCTTTGTATAGCCAGTGTTTTCATTCATTTGTTTGGCTGTAACCTTTGCGTGTGAGCAAACGTCTCTGGCGTGAACTTGTTCAACCACGTTAAACCCCATTGTTGGACACTGGTTGTGTTCCAAAATGCGGAATACCCCAAAATGGCAATGTTGATGAAAAACAACTGCTTTGCAAAAGAAAAATAATCAATTGGCATTCGGGTTTTCCCGATGTTCAATGAAACAGTCATGTTTCTTTTACACCCTGCATGACACCACCAGCATTGCCACTGTCATAGCCAAGATACACCAACCTCAAACAGCCAAGTGCAGACACTCCGTTCTCTCTGTGGCCAGTATGTATGCGAATACTAAGTGTATATCATAAGTAGACATAAACATATATAATGTATTTATATCTGCAAATGCAACTACTATATAAGTTACTATATATAATAGGGAGCAACATATTTCTTAAGTTCATGTAAATGTGCATCTGTGTGCATTATATTATATGATGGGCTAATTATGCCTAATTGATGACTTTAATGTACACGTATTTAAGGTGTCGATAAGACAGAACATGTCCAAAAACAATAAAATACCATACAATATTGTCATTATCTATCATTATCGTTATCTGCAATTCTATGATATTGCATAAACATGCAATTTACATATTATATATTATTATATGATTGTAAATTGTAAATGTATAATGTCATTGCACACAGCTACAGTATATATGTATTACATATCAACGGGATTCAACGGGGAACTCCAGGCCACGGGTATGACTCGGTCAAGAACAACGCGCCAAATGCTTTGGTCAAAGCGCTCCAATATGGATCACCGCGAATGGGCGAGACTCCTGTGACGGCCATGGGGCCATGCTGTGGAACATGGCGGCACTCTAGGATTTCTTACTCAATTGTTGTCAATCCCCAGAAAAACCATCTCCATATATCCAGCAATAATCCTCGAACTCTGGGGTTTGTACTTTAGCAAACTATCGCTTTTCAACACCACCTCTGAGCCTCTCTGAGCTACCTGTGAGAAGCGAAACTATACACCTTGAAGTCTGCTGAGATGCCATGAGGAGGCGGTGGCTGTTGTGGCTGAAGAATTTCAGCAACAACGCCACAAAGCTTACTGGAATTCCATTGCAATGATGTAATGATAGTGCTTTTGAGAGGGTTTCTTTCATTATGATAGATTCATTTTCCGAGGTAGGTGACCCTACAGCTTTGTTTTGTTTGTCAAAAAGACACATTGGGTAGATGCGTTTGTTCAAGGTCAGCCAAAACAAACCATCACTGGACTCTGGATGGCTTGTGGCCATCACTATGATCCAAATAAAAGCGCTGCCGGCCATTACTATGGTCGGCTGTGGTTTTTTGGGGGTCCCCTGGCTCCTCCATGACAGGGACATCGCCGTATCCGACGGTAGTGGCAGTGACCACGCAGTGGTAAAATGACTCAGTGACGAGTCGTGGGAAATGGAAGATTCATTAGACCACAATCCACAACAAACTGAAATCGCGACAGCAATTGATGGATGAATCAGTAGTCAGTCCTAAATATGGCTTTCTGTGATCTAGCCTACACTTTAGTATTCTCATAATCTGTCTGGTTCTTGTCGGCTGCCCGTCTTTTGCATTTACAATCTGGCGGAAGGATATTGACGCCAACCTGACATTGGTCCGTTTTAAGTGTTCCCCTTACCAAGCCTTTTTTTTTCTGTCTACTCACTCAGGTCAATCTCTTGACAATTAGATCGTGCACATGCAAGCGCTGCTCGGCAAATCGAACTATAGCCCAAACCTGGTGCTTTTCCAAAACACGAATTGCCGTCAATAATCCCTCCCCCTAGTATTATTCAAACCCCACCCAGAAGCAATGGTTGAGAAGTGGATTTACACAAAATAGGACCCATTTAGGGTGTGTCTAATACAACAATTGGGGGACAGGGTCATTCCGCAGTTCTGGATTAAATATATAGATTATTGAAATAACCAACAAAAGACAACAGACCAGCAACAAACCTTAAGGCTTCCAGTGTCTTCTATCTGCTATATATCGATCGATCTGGCCAACACATCAGTCATCAAATGTTATTGAAAGATGGCTTTCAGTTGTCAGTTGATTCATAAACCATCATCAAACCCATGATGATGGACATGAACCCTATAATCATAGTCAAGCATAGGTATATAATGTCATTGTCAATCTGACAATCATTGTTAATCATAGTGAATCATAGTTGCTCAAGTTACTTTAGAAACTAACTTGGCTAACAGACAGGGGGACAGCACCGGCTGCAGGAACCCCTTTGCCTTTCCCAGGCTACGACGCCAAGTTGCCAGAGGGAATGTCAGGTCCTGTAGGACCATGAAGATACCTTGCTCTGTGCCAGTTACGGGTCGGCGAATGATATATGTCTGGGAGCTGAAACATGGGGATTTACGTTTGGAAATGCGTAGAACGGTGCATGTTTGACCTTCCCAAAGATCGGTGGTGATTTTTCTGGCCATGCCATCATGGCAAGCTTGCCATGTGATATGTGAATTTCTGTAAATCTATGCGTAGCCACAGAAAAGTCCGAACGAAAAGGAGGGAACAGGAATGATTCGGTACGACATCCCTGCCTTTTTCTCTACATGTTCAATATGAGCAGTTTCCAAACCTGATTGTGGGTTGATTCTACTGGCAAGTTGAAAGGGATTCCCAAAATTCCTTATGATTTCTCCATTGAACCAGCCAGTTCAACCATGTCGAACTCATACGGGTTTGTCAGAAAACAGGGAACCATTCTCGGGTTTCTCAACCATTTCCCATTTAAAAGTTGCTTTTTCTGAGGGTATACCCCATTCTGAGAATGAAATCCATCCCACATATCTCCTACAAATCCTGGTTCTCCCATTGATCACACCCTTCAAAAACGACGACTTCGCATCGAGATGCAGGCGCAAAACAGCTGCCAGGTGGTAAACATCATCACTGGAACGAACATATTACTCACCTCGCTGAAGATCAAACAAAACGTTGATCCAAATGTCGCGAGTCAATGTGCTGTTTACCCACCAGCCGATACATATAAAGTTCATATATTATGTATATAGTGTAAGTGGAATGGATACAAAAGCAATCAAAAGCACATAGAACCAACACACATCCAGTCTTCTCTGGATTTATTTCAATATATATATATATATATATCAATATATTTGGTAAAGTTTACGATAGACGAGCTAGATGAGTTTACAAACGAACCAACTTATTTCACGAAAGTATAGCCAGAGTGAAACCACATTGTAAGATCAGTGGAAGGCCCACGGATATAAAGCAAGCAAATCTGCAAGATCCCTTCAAGGGTTGTATCGGCGTGACAAAGTCTGACTGGTTGCTTCTTGGCATGAGAAACCAACAAACACCGATCAAATCAGGGATTGGTCCGTGCAGGCTTCGGGTAACCTTTCTGGGGATTTTCCATTGCCATCTCTGATTGCCAGAGAGTATATCCATTGTCATTCCATTAATATCCATTATATTCCATTGGTATCCCAAATCCCAAGTCATCCCATTCCATCTCCGCTTTGAATCAGCCGGCTAGTGCTTTGGCACCGAGAAACCCAGAAAATGATGGCACCAGGAGCATTTGCCATTGCCTGCGCAGAGTCTCGTTGGAGGTTTCTTTAGTCATGGGGGTTCACCAATAACTGGATGGTTTGTAACGGACAATTTTATTAACATGGATGATTTGGGGGTAGCGAGAAACCCCAATTTTAGGAAACCCATATATTTGTGCCAGTAGTGAATGTGTAAGGATATCCATGTCAGGTTGATCACAAAAGTACAAAGATCGACATCGTAGTTGCAACCTGATGTTATTTACTGCAGCCTGGACTCCCGGACGACACAAGCGTTGCACCCTTTGAAGTCCAGGTGTATCTCTTGTATCTCTTGTGACTTTCACTTGTGCATCGTCACAACACCTTCAGTAGTTAATTCTGCTCAAATGAACAATATTCCACAATTAGTTTTGCATTCCGGATCTGAAGTCCAAAAGAGCAAGAGTCCTTCAAAATTTGCTACACAGGAAGAGTCCTGGCAGCAATATCTCTCACTTGTGGGTAGGAAGAGCCCCGGGCCCTGCGGACCTGAATCATACACATGCACATAGTGATGGGCCATCCCAAACTTTTCTAACTTCAGCAAGAATCTCCAGAACAAACTCCAGAGATACACCCCCAA
Source organism: Symbiodinium sp. clade C Y103 (assembly GCA_003297045.1). Classification (NCBI taxonomy): domain Eukaryota; class Dinophyceae; order Suessiales; family Symbiodiniaceae; genus Cladocopium; species Cladocopium sp. clade C. The sequence goes on from BGPT01001532.1 coordinate 212,892, forward strand.
AAAGATCGGACTATCATAAAATATAAAATACAATAAAAATCCACAAATCCCAAAAAACACCAGTAAGAATTCACATATCATTTTTTTGGGGGCATACGACTCTCAGTATCCTTCTCCCCAACAGACCTCGTCCATCTCATCTGAACATCTTAACCTGAGATTCAAGCCGCTAAACTGGCACCCAGCAAATCACATGTGTTTGGTCATGTTTTATATCAATTATAGTATTAACATCGGTTTCTCTGAACATTCAGGGGAACCCCCCCAAAAATTCACCCATGGACTGGAACCGATTGGACTTCCTTATTGTTTGATGGTCATTTCAGGGGTATATACCCCACTTGTAGTCACACCCACATGTCCTAGCCATCCATGTTGCACATGTTTCATATGTTAGCGCAAACAAAACAAACGCATTCTGACATCTACCCAAACGGTCAAGGGTCAAACGGTACCCAAATGGATATCAAAATATACCAAACCCCAAGAGGAATGACACGTCACAAACAAATAGTGGGGACATCATGTCCTTGCAAACCATATGGAAGTGTGTCTTGTCACCATGTTAATGTTGCAAAAACATTGTGATTAGCTAGTATAATGACCAAACAATATGTAAACAACTAATTTAACAAATCAATTTTCGCGGGGACATAATGTAATGTCGTTGTTGCCAACAAGGAATGGACAACAAATAACCAACCACTGGCGTAGAAACGCCAAACACAACAACGCCATGATGTCACTGCCCGAGACTCATGGGGATACCACCAAGCCAAGTGGGTACTGCTAATCTGCTACTGATGGGTTTTCGCAATGATGATGCCTACAATTCATATTCAAAATGAATTTTAAAATGACGGATCTAGAGATCAAGACTAGGTCAGACCCATAAATTTCGTTGGTAATCTCTGTACTCGTGGCTGAAAGTGTCTGAAGTCGCCGTGTGTCGCGGTCAACATACCGTGGATGGAAGAAACATGAAACACTGTAAATAATGGGATAAACCGTCTACCAACTGGTGCAAGATTTATTCCATCCACAGTAGACATATGTAATATGTATTTGCGAATACCAGTAACCTGCCTCAACTGAAGCCATGAGACACCCCGGCTTGACTGGATATCATACATGTGGCTATCCCAGGGACACCTGCGTCCCAAACTGTCAAGCCAATCGGTCCTTCGGCTGAATGCAGGCAACTTCAATTTCGGAGGGAAAAAAGTGGAACCCCAACTGCCACAGCTTGACAACTCTTTTCTTTTTTTGCTGGCCCAAACAATGCCAAGGAAACCATTCACGAAGATCACGATGTCCGAAACAATGAGCCATGACCTGACGACTCCGATGCTTACATCATGCCCACAGCTTGGCCATACTGGTCGTTGGGATGCTATGCATGAGACATGTCCACAAATGATGGTCAGCAAATCTACTTGAACATGGGACTCCTTCCATGAATTTTGAAAGGCTTCAAATTAATATTCCAGAAATCCATGCATCATCATGCCTCTGTATTCTAATATATTATAATCATGGTTCCCCCCGCTTCCTGTCAAGCCAGAGGAAGCCCGTGCTTTTTGCAAGGCATCCTTCTCGAATAGATCCACAAGTAACCCCTCTGCATGGGAGGCCTAGCCACTCTTTGTAGATCCATGGGTATCGATTGGTGTACAAATATCAACATGGAGAGAGAAATTTTCAGATAGATGGATGAAAGGATAGCTAGTTAAATCAACCAATATGTACATATATAATTTCAATCATATATCCGTGTATATATATATATATTCTATCATATTCTATCCAATGAGGCACATGTACCACACATCCACAGCATAATGTCACTCTCCCTTCACCATCCTCAGACGTGCCTTTTGGAAATATTTCGATGCATGGTCCATCACAGTTGCCAGTTGAGACGCCAGAGAGGCGAACGGAACCTGGAGAAGCCATCAGTTGGGATGCCAAATTTGGGGCCATTTTCGGAAAAACAAAAAGCATCAGAGCGGGCTGGGTATGTTTCAGGTGAGATTTTTTTTTAAGGATGACACAATGGGCCAAGATTGTTGCGCAGACTTACCTCTGATCTGATGGAACGTCAGCCCTGAGCACTTGGGGTTGGTCTGAACATAGGTGATCCCCAAGCGCGATGACTTTCCATTGTTTTCTGCATATAGCAAAAAATGCCATTTGGAAGGTCTGGTCGGAAATTCAGCCTTCGGCAGTTCAGTTATGCCTGGGTCGGAAATGCGTGCCAACTCAGTTCTGATACATTTTGCGTTTTTTTTTCAAGTCTAGCAGCCTAGCATCAAACATGTCACCTTGACAACTCATTGCTACTGGCTGTGGAAATGTCCAACAAATACGGCTCGGTTCCGCCAAATCCAGCACCAATGCGCACCAAACGCCCATATATGGTCAAATGGATGTGCCTGAAAATAGGGTATACCCCCATATGACCATCCAACATAGGAAAACTGATGATAAATCCATCATCTACGGTTTTTTTTTCACCTAATCTTTTCAGGTCAAGCCCTTTTTTGTAGGATGTGGAGTTGTTTTCCCTTTTTGGACCGCATGGCCATGCACTGTATGATACACTCACAGACCTAGTGAAAAGCTTGAATATGTTGAGTGCACACTGCAACGTTTTTATTGCCCAAAAATCATGTTGATTGAGAATGGTATGTATTATGCAAATGGGATTTAGCCCAGAGATAAAACCCAAGCTGACCTGAACCGCCCTGAATTACGTAATTTAGCAGGCTCAACCGTTCCAAAACCTGCAGGAAGACTCAACTGCTTAGTGCAGGTGGAGGAACCACGATGCCATAAATGATGAAGAAGAGGGTGAAAACTCGCGAGACTGGTGTGCTTGGGGCGAGGTCTCCATAGCCCACCGTACTCCTCAGAAGTCTTAACATCGTGGGTCAATAATGACAAACAAATCTAGCGTGTCTGCTTCAATATGTTCAATGTATGTACCCTGTACATGCTTGTGCACAAAAAATGTAATCTTTTGTATATGTTTAATTACATATTTAAACATTTATTCCATGCTAGCATTGCGTATGTACATATTTAACATGTATACCCATGTAGTGATACTTCCATATGAATCCCATCTGGCGTGGAACTCCCTGCAAGTACAAGCATCATACTAACCATCACGAAGTACACCGAGTCAACTGGCCTTTGAAGTTGCGCAAGCGGGCTGAAACCAGCAAGCTGCCATGTGCCATGGTCAGTCATAGTAATAGCAACAGTTTCCGTAATAGTAGTACTAGAAATAAAAAAAACTCATGTTAATAAAAGCACTTCCAGTAGTGGTAGTATTAATAGACATAGTAATAGTAATGATAATAGTAATAGCAATAGTACGCAATAGTAATAGCAATGTAGTAGATCATTAGTAATAGCTATAGTAAAAGTGATAATAGATGCATGTGGCATGGTTGTCCATCCTATGTCATGAAAAAATATAATATATATAATATATAATAATATATATAGTATATAGAATAATATATGTATATACACATTATATATTGTAATATATATATATATAATGTATATAATATATAATTTAATATATAACATAATATATAATATAATATATCACATAATATATAATATAATATATAACTTTATATATTATACAATATATAACATAATATATAATATAATATATAATATATTATTTATTATATAATATATAATACATAGCATATAGTATTGTGAATTGCCCAACTTCACCTTGACACATGTACATGCAGGTGTGCGATTGCCGTGGACTTGCGGCTCTAGGCCCACGGATTTCAGCTTGCAGGAGAAA